>JBBBDQ010000795.1:2127500-2176461 GCA_037127315.1 Ascarosepion bandense | reverse complement strand
AATGACCATAGAAACTACTTTACTGTATGTAATCTTATATTATATTAAGCGGCGTATGCACAGACCAGAACCAAAATACTGTACGCTATTTGTGAGAGATTTTGAAAGAGATTTTTTTTTCCTTTTTTTTTCTCTCTCTTACTGTAACTTACTGTGTACTATTTGCGATCCTTAGAATAAAAGGTTAAAAAATGGCAATCATCTTTTTAAAAAAAACCTAGGGGGATGTGCGTTGTGGTGCAGTGGATATTCACTGAAAAATCATGGCTTCTGTGTTCATTGTAAACAGAAAAGACCAACTGAGTAATGGTGTAGAGGCAAGACATTTCGCTATTAGTTCGCGGGATACGACTACAAACCTACGTATTTTTACTATATTATACAGTACACACACATATACACACACAATTGCTGCTACAATCACCAGCTTAGGCTGCTACTGCTACGGTAATGCTATAGGCTCTCTGCTCCTTACTCACTCATTCTTTACTAATTTTCTGTTTAGCAAAAGTGAGTGAAAGGCTGAGACAGTACACATACATATACACACACAATTGCTGCTACAATCACCAGCTTAAGCTGCTATTGATACGGTAATGATATAGGCCCTCTCCTCCTACTCTTTCACTCTTTACTACTCTTCCGTTTGGCAAAGTTAAGAGAAAAGGTTGAGGAAAGTAGCGTTTATACAAAGATCGTTCCTATCATAAATGCGGGTACTTTTGAACGGGCATGATTCGAAATCATTTCATAAGAATTCGGTTGCCCCCAAGTCTCTATCATGGGTCGTACGATATTCTGATCTTCATCAATGATCTTCCTGATGTAATCAGTTCCCAAGTTGGCATCTATGTAGATCACACCACCATTTACTTCGGTCTTAGTAAGAAATCTGCCAAGGCTGCCTTTACAAAATTACTTTAATTTGTATTAGATTAGTGAAAGAAATACTCGTAAATTTCAATGCTTTCAAAACAAAGCTGCTTTCAATTAATCCCCATCAGAGAAATTTTACTGCCTTACATCAGTATGGAATACTCAGGTCACCCAGAAAGCAACAGTTTGCGCCTCTTTGGCCTCAATCTCTCAACCGACCTCAAATGGAACGACTACATCGAATCAACAACTACATCTACCGCTAACAAGTTCGGGTCATTGTGTCGAGCCAAACAGTTTTCCTCGTCAGAATCCATCTTGATTATTTATAAATGAACCCTTCGTCCGTTTATCGAGTGCACTTGCCATATTTGGTCGGGTGATCCTGCTGTTTATCTCGGGGTTTCCGACAAAATTCAAAGTCGGATCTGCAATGAAATCGATTCAGCTTTAGCAGCCTGACTAGTCACATTGTCAACGACAGGAATTGGCTTCCCTCTGCCTTTTCTACTAATATTTTCATTGAGTCCACGTGAATTTTTCAAAGAGCATCAACCTTTGCATCACAAATGATGAAAATCATATGGAAGATATTATTTGTTAATATTGTAATTCAATAAAATATTGTTGAAAATTATATTTTTTTGAAAATATGCACATTTTTTCTTGTATGACCATATTTTAGAAACACCCTATGTAGCAGTGAGATAAGTGCTGACCAACAAGGATACCTTTTATTGACCTCTTGGATGTGTGTTGTTGTGCAGTGGATATCGTCTTGGAATGAGAAATCGAGGAGCTAAGTTCTAATTCCAGTTGAATTCCTTGCATTCATTTACGTACTTATTCCTTTGGGAAAGGTTACTAATCCATCTCCTTCCTCCAGTTATGGGTTAAATAACAGGACAGAATGGGTTCTATAGCCTTAGTTGGCAACCAGTCTACCACAGAAAGTAATGGCAACCTACTGTGGGATAATCTTCTGCCCAGTCAGTTATGTCTCTTTCGAGAGATGATCACCCAAGTGTATATCATGTTTGGCACTTAACTGACTGAATGAAAATAATAGTTGGAAGCAAGTAAAGCTTCTACCTGCCGTAAAGAAGGGGATTGGTTTTTTATTGTCATGAAGTAATAAACTTATCCCTCACTAATTACTATTTATTAACAAGGATCTGCAATGAAATCGATTCAGCTTTAGCAGCTTGATTAGTCACATTGTCAACGACAGGAATAGGCTTCCCTCTGCCTTTTCTACTAATATTTTCATGATTCTGCTTTGAAGAGCTGGTGCCCCGAATAAATGATTTTACACGTGAAAATAGTTAATTTTTCGGTATAAGAACTTCTAATACAGATAGAAGCTTACTTTTTTAGAAAACTTTTTTCCTTTACTTCTTTTTCGAAGGGATTTAATTTTTTTCTTTTTTTTTTATGCGGATAGAAAGATAACCGACCAAGATGCATACTCCAGGATTGAACAGAGGTCAGTTATCATGTTTTTGGTTACTGAAGAGTGGCAACCAGTTCAAATTCA
This sequence comes from Ascarosepion bandense, assembly GCA_037127315.1. Classification (NCBI taxonomy): domain Eukaryota; kingdom Metazoa; phylum Mollusca; class Cephalopoda; order Sepiida; family Sepiidae; genus Ascarosepion; species Ascarosepion bandense. The sequence continues at coordinate 2,174,048 of JBBBDQ010000795.1, read as the reverse complement.
TAGGAGAATGTCAAATTTGTATGGTGCCACAAGTTTCAGCAAAAAAACAAAAAATGTCTACAAGTTGGCTAAATTGTTTAGAGATGGACGGAGCAGTGTTGAGGATGAAGACAGACCTGGAGAGCCTACAGAAATGAGGTCTCCTGAGGTGATCGAATCAGTCAATGACCTCGTTCAGTCTGACAGAAGGGTGACAGTGGATGACATTGCAAAGACTTTGAGCCTGTCTGTTGGGACAGCACACAAAATTGTCCATGATGACCTTACCTACTCGTAGGTCAGCTGCCGGTGGGTGCCAACGATGCTTACTGCACAGCACAAACAGAAGAGTGTCGAGGAACTGCTCCCTCATCCACCTTACAGCCCAGACCTTGCACCCTTCAGACTTTCACCTGCTTCGTCCCTTGAAAGCGTTCACGAGAGGCATGAAGTTTGAAAGGGACGATGAAGTCAAAAGTGCTGTGAGCGATTGGCTGAGACATCAGTCCATAGATTTTTACGCTGAGGGAATACGGAAGCTTGTGCATAGATGGGAAAAGTATGTGACACTGCTGGGAGACTACGTTGAAAAATAATAAAAAAATTAAGATTCTATCTATATTAGAAGACTTTATACCGAGAAATTTACCTTATTTATTGAATGAGTCTCGTACTAGATAGGTTTCTACGTCACAACCTTTTACCGCCAAAAGAATCAAATGCAACCGCCATTTTACCCATCAGCCTCTTTGCTCGCACATCCTGCCTGTGGATCACACTTTTGTATAATAACTTCCCTGATAGCTACAATCACAAAAAGTTTAAATGCAATATCAATCGCCATATTTGATGTCATTATTTCCTATTTTTCTCTTAAACATTCTTCGACATTCCCTGTACCTTTTTTCTCTCTCTTACTGTAACTTGCTGTGTACTATTTGCGATCCTTAGAATAAGATGTTAAAAAATGGCAATCATCTTTTAAAAAAAAAACTAGGGGGATGTGCGTTGTGGTGCAGTGGATATTCACCCGGAACGACAAATCGGGAAGCCGAGTTCGAATTCCAGTTGAATTTTCACTGACACACATATACCCATGGGAAAGGTATTAATCCGTCTATTCCCTCCAGTTATGGGTTAAATAATAGGACAGATTGGGTTTTATAACCTTGACTGTCAACCATTCTACCGCAGAATGCAATGGCAATATACTGCGGGATAATCTTCTGCCCAGTCAGTCGTGTCTCTTTAAAGACATGATTGCCCAATGCGTGTATCACGTATGGCACTTAACTGACTGATTGAATATAACAGTTAGAAAAATAATTAGGGCTGATACTGGGCACAAAGTGGGGGACCAGTTTTATATTGCTATGAAGTAATAAACTGACCTCCGACTAATTACTACTTAATAATGTCATACATCTTATCTCCCACCAGCTTTAAGTTAAATGGAAGGACAGATAGGGTTCTATAGCCTTGGCTGGCAAACAGTTTACCGCAGAAGCAATGGCAACCTGCTGCGGGATAATCTTCTGCCCAGTCAGCCATGTCTCTTTCGAGACATGATCGCCCAAGCGTATATCACGTATGGCACTTAACTGACTGACTGAATATAATAGTTGGAAACATAAGTAAATCTTCTACTGGGCATAAAGTGGGGGATCGGTTTTCTATTGTTATGAAGTAATAAACTGATCCCCCACTAATTTCTAATAAATCTGTCTCTTCTCTCTTCAGCTATAGTTTAAAGAACAGGATAGAAAATCTTTTGCCGAGTCAATCATGTCTCTTTCGAGACATGATCGCCCAATGCGTGTATCTCGTAAGGCACTTAACTAGTAGGATATTTAGTGTAGCTCTAGTGATTTGAGTATTCGTGTTATCACTTGATCAGCAAGAATTAAGAAAACCGATCAGTCGTTCATTTTCTTTTCTAAAGGAATCTTTTTATTTTATTTTATTCTATTTAGGATGTTAATTGTTCTAGCTTTTATTTGTTTTTGTTTAAATCCTTTTTCTCCGTTTCATTTAATCTCTTTATTTTTCTGGGCTTCATTTCGTTGAGGGAAGTTTTCAGTGTCGGTGACTTTTATGATAACGTTACGAGTGAATTTGCGTCAAAAGAAATAGCCGAACCGTAGGAGACAACTTCCATACTTCTTCTGATCTGTCTTCGCCACCACCGATTCGCCCCCTGATGCCCGTCATCATTTACGACCTGTACACGTCGGTCTTCCTGCAATTTTACGTGATAGATAGATGACGGCGGGTGTAGGAGGACGGTTGTCACTTGAGTTGCCCGGCGTACATGATGTCGACCTGAATTTGTATACGTCATAAAATCCGTTCGTTGCGACAGGAAATAAAAAGAGGAATGCCGATAGAAATGAATTGTTATTTCAGAGCGTGTTTAAAACCCCCTGAACAGACTAAAGTCGGTCGATTCTTCTTTTAAGTACCGTGTCCTTACAAGAATTTAGTAATGTGGCTCTCCATATTTTCCTTTCATTCATAGCCCTTAATAAATTTTGCTTTCTTCTACTATATACTGTGTTTTGTTTAGGAAGTTGGTGATCATGGTTTTCCACAATTTCCTCTCCAATGTAACTCTTAATAAACATTGTTTTTTTCATTTCTCTCCAAAATCTTGTTCCGCCATCATGCTCACTAGGTAGGCTATGCGTCGTTGTTGACTTGCTTTTAATATGACCTGTCAGTATTTTTCCAACTGTTAGAACAATGTAAATACTGTAAATATTTACAATAGCTCTTTTCAAAAATTAAGAGAGATGTTCAATGTGAATATGGTTATAAGGATGAGGACAACAATCCGAACAATGTAAATAGTTGCAATACCTCATCTCAGAAATAGAGACTGATGTTGAAAGAGTGAATATGACAATAAAGATGAGGACAATAGTCCAAACAATGTAAGTAGAGTAAAGAGTTACAAATATCATCTCATAGATAGAGACTGATGTTGAAGGAGTGAATATGAAAATAAAGATGAGGAAAACAATCCAAACAATGTAAATAGTGTAAATAGTTACAATAATTCATGCCAGAAATAAAGACAGATGTTGAAGGAGTGAATATGGCAATAAAGATGAGGACAATAGTCCGGACAATGTAAATAGTGTAAATAGTTGAAAAACCTCATCTCAGAAATAGATGGATATTGAAGGTGAATATGGCAATAAAGATGAGGACAACATCCCGGACAATGTAAATAATTATGACAACATAGTTTTTTGTTTGTCAATATTCTACTGACCTGTTAGAATTCATCTTAGGTTATCCAAACGCGCTTTCTGATTTCTGAGAAATGCTGGATCTGAACAACTTGCATTTTGATCTGTTACTGCTGTCTTCAGTCAGTCCATCTGAAGAGTATTGGCAAGAAAATCATACCCAAAAGCCAATTTGGGATTTAAAAGTCTTGTTACTTTTAATATTACCTGTCATCAGCTTCTGCGCTGTGGTGCAGTGGATATCGGCTGAGAACGACAGATCGGGGTGCCGAGTTCGAATTCCACTTGAATTCCTTGCATTCACTTACGCGCAAAGGTATTAATCCCTCTGTTCCCTCCAGTTATGGGTTAAATAACAGGACAGATTGGGTTCTATAGCCTTGGCTGGCAACCATCACAGAAAGCAATGGCAGTCTACTACGGAAGAATCTTCTCCCCGATCAGTCATGTCGCTTCGAAATATGATCGCCCAAAGCGTGTATCACGTATGACACTTAACTGACTGACTGAATATAATAGTTGGAAACATAATTAAAACTTCTACTGGGCATAAAGTGGGGGACTGGTTTTCTATTGTTATTAAGTAATAAACTGATCACCCACTAATTATACTTAATATAATAATGTAATATAATCTATCACTTGTCCCTCCAGCTATGAGTCAAATAAAAGGACAGATTGGGTTCTATAGCCTTGGCTGGCAACCAGTCTACTGCAGAAAGTAATGGCAACCTACTGCGAGATAGACTTCTGCTCAGTCAGTCATGTCTCTTTCAAGACATGATCGTCCAAAGTGTGTATCACATATGGCACTTAACTGATTGACTGAATATAATAGTTGGAAACATAATTAAAACTTCTACTGGGGGATTGGTTCTATATTATTATGAAGTAATAAACTGATCCCTCACTAATTATACATAATATAATAATGTAAAACAATCTATCTCTTCCCCCTCTAGCTATGAGTCAAATAACAGGAAAGATTGGGTGGCAACCAGTCCACCGCAGAAAGCAATGGCAACCTACTACGGGATAATCTTCTTTCTAATCAGTCATGTCTCTTTCGAGATATGATCGTCCAAAACGTGTATCATCATCATCACACCCAGACGGTGCATATGGCAGCAACTTTTTGTTGCTGTTTCTGTAACAAACTGTTTTTTTACGGGGCAGGGTTGTTAGCCCTGCACCAACCCCCAAACCTGGAGGACCGGTGGACCATTCTTGGTCCTTACGTTTACAGCACCTGGTATTCCTAAATGTTCACCCATTTAAGTACTGACCAGACTCGATGTTTCTTAACTTCGGTGATCGGACAGGAACCGGTGTATTCAACACGATATCGCCGTAGACATATATAGATATAGATAATATAAAGTGCGGTGATCGATTCTATATTATAATCAATACATAAACTGATCCCTGACTTTGTGGGTGATAATATATAATTTTCTACTCCTAATTTTAGCTTTCTGAAAAATTCAAGGTGTCGTTAGCTTTCTAAAATTTTGATCTACATCTGAGCGTAACTCCCGTCGAGCTAGACAGCAAAATGCAGACGCTAAGTCGAATCTATCAAACAAATACTTACACAACGTCCACCCCCGTAACTTTTATACATATAGATAATAGAAATTGGGGGGATCAATTCTTTGCAAAGATGACTGGTTTTGAATCCTCAGATACACATTGTCTGCAAATTTGTTAAATTCATTTATTCTGTCTGTCTGTTTGCATAGTCTTCTTCTTTTATGTGCGATGTTCTTTACAGGACGTAGGCGATCATGGCTTTCCACATCTCCTTGTCCCTTGTGGCTCTTAGCACGCTTTCTCCTGTTGCACCATGCAACCCTCGTTCCGTCATCCACCTGATCAGGTTCTTCAAATATGCTATCCGCTGCTTTCCTCTGTCACTTTTCCCCTCTATCTGGCCTGCTAGTATCAGGTTCTCCAAGCCCTCCTTCCTCATTGCATCTCCCAGGAACTTTAATTATCTCTTCCTGATGCTCAGTATTAATTTCCTTTTCGTCTCTTTTTCCCAAACCTCGTCATTGCTCACATGCTCGGTCCATGATATCCTCAGCATCCTTCTGTAGAACCACATTTCAGCTGCTTCAAGTTTTTTCTTCATCTTTGAAGATATTGGCCAACATTCACTGCCATATTGAAGAACCGACGTCACATATCAATCCAGTACTCTCCTCTTTCTTTCTAGCGAAATTGTCCTGTTTCTTAATACTCTTCTCAGCTCCTTCTTCTTCTTCTTCTTCTTCTATGTGCCTTGTCCTTTCTAGACGTAGGTGATCATGGCCTTCCACGTCTCCCTATCCCTGGTGGCTCTTAGCACGCTTTCTCCTGTAACGTCTCACAGCCCCCATTCCGTCATTCACCTGATCAGGTCCTTCAAATATGTTATCCGCTGCTTTCCTCTGTCTCCTTTTCTTTCTATCTTTTGAAATGCTTCGTTCGCCATCCCAGTTCGCCTTCGGATCTCGGTGTCGCATTTTCCGTCTTCTGTTAGAACACTTCCTAGATATTTAAATTTCGGTACCTGCTTGATTTTAGATTCCCTCATCTGTAATAAACATTTTGGGCTGCCCTTTTAAGTTCTTCCTGTTTAAATGTTTTCAACTAGTATGTTTGTGCACACGTGACCACGCAAAATGTTATTTTTATTTTTCCTGTAATTTCGTCTGAGTTAAAAAGCATCAACTATTAACGTATTAAACAAAGTTTACTTTCGTTTTATCTCATGGGCTATAACGTTTTTATTTTCCTGTCTCAGGTTTGAAATAAGTTATTTCAACGCAGGTGCAGACATGACAAAAGAATTGTTGCGTGTGCCACAGACATTCGTTCTACTGTCAAAGAAATTACCTCTGGTATGGTAGTCTTCAGGACTACTATACAAATAAAATACAAATCATGCAACTCATACGTAAGCGTGTATGCAAGAGTGATTGTCAATTTACTTGGTGTATGATATTCTTAAAATATATACATATGCAAATCTACCTAACAAATATTTATCTGTGTAAACACATACATATGTAGTAAAGAGTCACATTAATGTGCAGAAATATGAATGTGTGTGTATTAGTGCCGTTTTCTTTATTTATAATTGATATTTGAATTATATATATATATATATATAAATATATATATATATATATATATATATATATATATATATATTAACGAAATTTGGTTATAAGCAACCGATAATTTGAAATGAATTGTTTGAACATTATTTTTTATCGATACTCGTATTTAAGTAGATATTCTGTTTTTTTAATGAAACAGTATTATATATTTATTTCTACCGGCCTGATTATTTACGATAAATTTTGATTACGAAAATGTGTACCATTCGGCAGGATTCGAACCTGCGACCCCTAGATAGATAGATAGATAGATAGATAGATAGATAGGCTTATATATAGGCTTGAAAAAACCTCGTTTAGACTGGAGGCTATTCGTTGTCGAGAGGCCTAGACGTTACCAGATCAAATGGTAGCTTCCCCTATATAGATAAGGGTCGCAGGTTCGAATCCTGCTGAATGGCACACATTTTCGTAATCAAAATTTATCGTAAATAATCAGGCCGGTAGAAATAAATATATAATACTGTTTCATTAAAAAAATAGAGTATCTACTTAAATACGGGTATCGACAAAAAAATAATGTTCAAACAATTCATTTCATATATATATATATATATTGTTTAATTACTTAGTTCTTGGTCATAGGGTTAGACCAGTACAGATTTGTATTAAAAAGTGTTCAATACAATTATATTGTAGAACTTTTGAATATTTTCAATTTTTAAACGAGTTATTCCGCTACCCATGTTTCTACCATGAGTGATGTCTTCAGGCAATTTTTAATAATTGATTTTACCGTTTACCGACTTTCTTTTTAAGAACACTCTTGTAACGGTGTTTTATTTGAACATTTACGTGGCAGGGAATTTATGAACACGTAATTTTAAAATTAAAAAGGATTATGGCGTTTTCATCCATGGTTGTATGAACCTAAGAAGTATTTCTTAGTGTGGATGGATTTAGTCATAATTTCCGTTCTTTCATTTAACAGTTCGTTTTTTTTGGGGGGGGTATCATAATTCCTAATTTTTTTTCTTGACATATATACATTATGCCAATTGGCACTTAACAATACCCCTTTTCTTGATATTTTAATAAACACAAACAATAACTCGTTTATCATAAGAATTTAAATGTTGAAAACATCATGCAAAAAATGTTAAACAGAAAAAATATGTAGAATAAAATTTATTATTAGAAGTGCTAGTGACTCACTGGCTAACGTACTTATGTAGTTAGTTTCTCTTTTCGGACTTAACATATCTTGATGTGACTTTTTTTTCTGAAAACCAAAGTTCAATTTTTTTTTTCATAATGTAGCTAAGGAGGTGTCCTATCTAACTGCGTAAACTGATCAAAATTTGGTTGAGAACTGAATTATTTGTGAAGGTTGAAAATTGCCTAGATTCACTCGATGCCAAACTTAAGAATATATTCAACCACTGCCTGGGTTGAATGATAAAAACAAGAAAAAAAACAAAACAAATGTAAACAATATTAAAGCAAAAATACACATATCTATACGTTGATTACATATATATATATATATATATATATATATATATATATATATAATCAACGTGTAAATATGTGTATATTTGCTTTAATATTGTTTACATTTGTTTCCTTATATATATATATATATATATATATATATATATATATATATATACTCTCACACCCCGATTAAGCACTCTGGAAGAATGGTAGAATTTGAAAAAACAGTACCTACTCTAACATCTACACATAGTTCATTCAGTAATGAATTAGAACATTCTAATTAACGGTGTGTGCTTACATGGTATATCACACGCTAAATGTCTGTCTCCTTCTGACGAGCGCCTATATCTAAGAGTTAGAATTCGGTCGGGTTTCAATCCTGGGTAAAAGCAATCGGATGTTTAACCGTAACTGTTTGGCTGTGATACAGCCAAACAGATCTGTCCACGGATAACTATATATATATATGAATGGTAAAATAAAAAACAAGTCGGAAAAAAAGTTTCTTTAATCTAATATGTTTCACTTTATATCAAGCTCCTTCAAATAATATTAAAAATACCTGAGAGAATTTTTGATTATTTTGAAGAAGCTTGTAAAAAGTGAAACATGTTCCATTAAGGCCTCTTTGTGTCCCTAATTGTTCTTTATTTATTCTATTTGTCTTGTCGAATTTCGATTACTATAATTAACTCGCAAATATATATATATATAACATAAATTGAACAGGCACACAGACGCACACGCAATCATACACACACACATATATCTCTTCTTCTATGGGCACTGCCCTTTCATGGCTTTCCAGTCTCCCTATCCTTGGTGGCACTTAGTATGTTTGCTCCTGTTTTACCACGCAAAACCCGTTCCGTCATCCAATTACTCAGTCCCTTCAAACATGTTATCCGCTGCCTTCCTCTGTCTCTTGTTCTTTTTAACTGGCTTGTGAGTATAACGTTCTCCAAGCTTTCCTTCCTGATTGCATGTCACAGGAACTTCAGTTCTTTCATTCTGATGCTCACTATTAATTTTCTTTTCGTTTCCATCATCTCCAAAACTTCATCATTGCTCACATGCTCTATCCATGATATTCGCAGCATCCTTCTGTAGAACCACATTTCTGCTGCTTCAACTGTTTTTCTCATCTTCGATGATATTGTCCAGCATTCACTGTCGTATTTTTTAAAATCATCTCACCCCAAGCAAGGCATTCCACTGCCACTATTGCGCATGGGGATACATAGGGGAAGGTAAAGAGAAGGAGTGGTTAGACATAGGGAATGTCAGGAGGAAGGTGACAGATGAGTAAGCATAGCGAGGATGAGGGTTGGGCAGATGGGAAGAGTGTTTGATAGAATGGGTGCAGATTAGTGTGTTAGGAGGTGTCTATTGACCTTACATTTAAACTCCTGGAGATTGTAGCCGTCGGGGAAGCAATCGTTTGGAAGAGAATTCCACAGTAGTGAAGTGCGAGGAAAGAAACTGTTGGAGTAGAAGTTACGGCTGCATTTTATCGGTTTCACTGTAAAAGGGTGGGATCTAGTTGCTAATCTAGTATCTCGTTCAAATACGTATTTAGGGGTCACTAGTGATCTAAGTTCATCGGAGCAGAAGCCATACATAATAGACGCTGGGGCGATCATGTCTCGAAAGAGACATGACTGACTAGGCAGAAGATTTTCCCGAAATAGCTTGCCAATGTTGAAGAACTGACATCACATATAAAAATCCAGCACTCTCTCCTTTGTTTCTAGTGAAATTTTTCTAGTATTTTAATGAGCTTCTCGAATGCGTCCTTCGACATGCCAATTCGCCTTCGGATCTCTGTGTGGCACTTTCCATCTCCTGTTAGAACACTTCCTAGGTATTTAAATTTTTGTACTTGCTTGATTATAATACCCAGCTCCTGTATTTGTCATTCTGGGTTGCTCTTTTTGCTGATGACCATGCATTCGGTTTTCTTGCAGTTTATTTGTAGACCTTTTTTGTCACTCTCCTATCAGTTGATTATGGGTTTTGTGCGTTGTGGCGCAGTGGATATCGGCTCGGAACGAGAAATCGGGGAGCCGAGATCAAATTCCAGTTAAATTTCTTGCATTCACTTACGCGCAAATACCCTTCAGTCTCTTCCCTCCGTCTAATCCTTCCAGTTATGGGTTAAATAACACGACAGATTGGGATTGGTATTATATTACTATACACAAATAAACTGATCCCCCACTAATGATACTTAATATAATAATGTAATATAACCTGTCTCTTCTCCCTCCAGTTATGAGTAAATAACAGGACAGATTGGGTTCTATAGCCTTGGTCGGCAACCAGTCTACCGCAGAAAGCAATTGCAACCTACTGCGGGATAATCTTCTGCCCAGTCAGTCATGTCTCTTTCGGGAAATGATCGCCTAAAGTGTGTATCACGTATGGCACTTACCTGACGAAATGTCGAAAATGAATTATCTTGTGTGCTTATATAATACTTTTTTTCCAATAATAATTGGAAATAATTTTTTTTCTGAAAAAAAGTATTTTTTCCAGTTTTTTTAACCTCTCTTTGGAGGTTCAAATTTGCGATAGCACGAAGCCTAAATTATTTTTTATTGAACTGTTTAAAGTCCAAACTCGATTAGGGTTGACATGGAAACAGTGAAAGAAAGAATAATGTCAAGAAAGTGCATAATCCCAAGATCATTGACAGTAAAATTGCATGTAGTTTTTTTGCAACTTTTTATCGTTCTTGGCAGAATTTCTGCTTTCAAAATGTGGAATTTTTAAAACCAAAGGTTATGGAAAGAAAAAGAAAAAGAATATAGACGAACTTGGCTAGATAAAAAAAAAATAATTTTCAAAAAATTGTTTCAAATATTAATTATTCCTTGTATTCACTGACGCACAAATTCCCTTGGGAAAGGTATTAATCCGCATCTTCTCTCCAGTTATGGGTTAAATAATAGGAGAGATTGGGTTCTATAGCTATGGCTGATATCCAGTCTACCGCAAAAAGCATTGGCAAGCTATTTCGGGAAAATCTTCTGCCTAGTCAGTATTGTCTCTTTCGAGACATGATCGCCCCAGCGTCTATTATGTATGGCAATTAAATGACTGAATATAATAGTTGGAAACAAGATTAAGGCTTCTATTGGCATAAAGTGGGGGATCATTTTATATTGTTATAAAGTAATAAAGTGATCCTCCACGAATTACAACAATAATATAATTCACTTCTTCCTCCTCCAGCTATGAGTCAAATAACAAAACAGATTGAGTTCTATAACCTTGGCTGGCAACCAGTCGACCGGAGAAGGTAATGGCAACCTATTGTGGGATTATCTTGTGCCCAGTCAGTTATGTCTCTTTCAAGACATGATTGCCCAATGAGTGTAACACGTATGGCACTTAACTGACTGATTGAATATAATAAATAAAAAAATGATTTGGGCTGATACTGGGCACAAAGTGGGGGATCAGTTTTATATTGTTATGAAGTAATAAACTGACCCCCGACTAATTACTACTCAATAATATAATACATCTATTCTCCCTCCAGCTATGAGTTAAATGGCAGGACAGATTGGGTTCTATAGCCTTGGCTGGCAACTAGTCTACTGCGGAAAGCAATGGCTCACTACTGCGGGATAATATTCTGCCCAATCAGTGATGTCTCTTTCGAGACATGATCGCCCGATGCGTGTATTTCGTATGACACTTAACTAGGGGGATATTTAGTGTAGCTCTAGTGATATTCGTGTTGCCACTTGATCAACAAGAATTAAGAAAACCGATCAATCGTTCATTTTCTTTTCTAAAGTAGTTTTTTATTTTATGTTATTGTATTTAGGATGTTTTTCAAGACATGATCGCCCAATGCGTGTATCACGTATGACAGTAAACTGACTGAATTAGTTAGAATGACTAGAATGTACTTTAAGCGCCAGTTCAACCACGGTAAATTTAGGTTCAGGTACATATAATGTTTCTTCGTTTATGGCAAATGTTTGCTATTGTAGTGGATAAGAAATTAAGAATTAAAATCAACCATCTTTTACAAAAGTTTACAATGACGTGCGACGGTTTTTTCCAAATAGAAAAAGGACTGACCATGTGCTTCAAGAAAAAGTCGAAACCAGATCAGCGTCAGTCAGTCAGATGGAAGCAGCGAGAAAGTCACAACTAAAATGTAACTTCAACTTCAAATCGATCCGGAGATAAGATCTGGTCGCACCTTGTTCTCTTTCTCTTTCCTCCTCGTGTGCTGATTTCTTTTACTTCTTCTTCTCCATCCAAAGACATTGCTACCAAAGAAACGCTAATACATACGTACGTACGCATATACTCTTTCAACATTTACTTCCACGAACATTTTCTCCAAATCTGGGTACCCATAACTTTATCCTTGAACATGAATTCTACCCTCAACTTCTTAATAATGTTTCTAATTGCACATTAACTTCTACAACTGATTGATATGAACCCGGTATGGTACCATAAAATAATGAGTCAACACGGTGGCAGGTCAAGAACATATATTACGTCAACACGAGATACAAAGAGAAAGAGTAATAATAGCCTGGCTACAAGTGACCGACATACAGACTAGGCTGAGCTGAACTGAAGTCGTACTGGAAACCAGTGTCTCCGTCGCCTCGGCTCTGTCCTCGAGGGTAATTAACTCTCGGTTAATATAGGCAAAGAAGAGTCCATTATTAAGTGGGTAACTCCCCACAACACTTATATTATTCTTTATTTTTAATAAATTTTTATTTTAAAATTCAAAATGTATATTTTATTCTTACACTATTCCACACATTCCAACCTGCTGACAACCTTCTGATAATAACCTGTAATTCTGATGATGAAAAAACAGGATAAGCTTGTAAGCTGTAGGGAATTCGTTTATGTATGACACAAGGCAGATTCAAAAAACAGTAACCAGCTCTCATACGATACAAAGGTAGACAAAAAAATAAATAAACATCGAATTGTCTTTTACTAATAGTGTTTTTATTTTTTTTTCATAGTTCTTATTTTTTGAAGTAACAAAGAATTTATGACTATTTCTGCGAATTACAGAATGTCAGAAAGCAAAAAGTTTTAGTAAATTTTTTATTTGTTCCTCGAAGGCCTTTACCCCTTCAAATCTTTCCAAAACATCTTTATTTCCGTGCAAATGTAAATGCTGAACTCAAATCGATAACAATTTATTGACAAAACCTACCTTTTTCAATTTAATGACCAGAAAAATATCGAACTTCTTGTCGCTGTTTATCTCACCCCGTAACCACGGTTCAAAAACGTTATTCACTGCTGAATGACTTCACGCGTATTTTGACGATTTTTCGGCCTTTTTACTCCCTTTTATCAATTAGTGCACGGAACTTGATTTCCGAAAGCCAAAAAATTGCCGTGTAATTGCTGAAAGGAAGTTAACAGGCCGAAATAAGTTTCCTACGCCTCAAGTCATTCAGCGGTGAATCAGATATGAGAACGGTGGTAAGGGGTGAGATATAGTCCGATTTTTTCTGGTCGATAATATGAAAAAGATATGTTTCTTCAATAAACAGTTATCGATTTGATTTCAGCATATACATTTGCACGGAATTAAGGATGATTTGGAAAGATTTGACGGGGGTAAAGGCCTTCGAGGAACAAATAAAAATTTTACCCAACATTCTGATAATTCTGATGATAATAATACAGGAGTTCGGTTATGTATGGCACAAGGCCGAATCAAAGAAACATTAACCAGCTTCCATACGCTACACTATCACAATAATAACAAATATGATGATTTTTTTTTGGATTAAAATATATAAAAAGAATCTAAATTAAATTGGATAGATTGTATGCAAAATTAAACACGGAAATGTACAACTGAAGATATATGTTCACGATATAGATAAGCTTTTTGTTTTCACTGCAGAAAAATAAAATCATCCTTGATAATGTCTAAAAGAATAAGCAAAAGTGCTCAGATATACAAAACATTCGGGCAATTTCTTTATAATTTATGTCCAGAAAATAATCTACAATACAATGTCAGTTATTTTTAACAAAGCATTTTTTATAATCATTTCATCCCCAAGAAAGCAGCACTACCACTGACGTTTAGGGGTACGTAAGAGGAAAGTCTTTGATTCGCACAGTTGCAGGGTAACGGTCCAGAGATACCTGTTGCTCATGTCGTTCTTTCCCGGGCGAGGGACAAATTTTGGAGTAAAATGTCCCCTTTACGCCGTTGGTTCTAACAGTCGCCGGATGACGGTCAGGTGGCACCTGTTGCCCATGCCGGTCCTTACCGAGCGAGGAGTTGCTTCCTTGGGAAGTAACCCCCTTCACGCTGTTGGCTTTCATATATTTATTGTGAATATCCATGATTGAGCGGGGGTAGATAGTGGAGTGGTATCCCGTTGCCTTCTCCACGATGATTTATTGAGACATTACCTCTAGTTAGCTGGCCGTTGACTCTTTGAGAGTTCTTCCGCCCTTTGTAGGTTTATATTTTTTTTTTTTTTTTTACCTACAGGGATGCTAACGTCCCAATTAAGTATACATATAGGAAGAGACAACTGAAGTTCCTGGGACATGCAATGAGGAAGGAGAGCCTGGAGAACCTGATACTGACTGGACAGATAGAAGGAAGGAGAGACAGAGGAAGGCAGCGGATAACATATTTGCAGGGTCTGATCAGGTGGATGACGGAACGGGGGTTGCCAGGAGCAACAGGAGCAAACATACTAAGAACCACAAGGAATAGGGAGACGTGGAGATCCATGATCGCCTACGTCCTGAAGGGACAGGGCACATAGAAGAAGAGGAAGAAGAGGACAGTGAGAAAAAAGAGGATTAATCCTGGAACACTAACCATCAATTAAAGTTACATAAGAAATTACATCATACCCGATTTTGAAAATATCAATGAAATATTAAATATGAATATTTATTTGAAATATTTTACATTCAGGCACTTCAAAGTTTGTACTTTAAGTTAACTACTAGGAAACAGGAAAAGTGTCTTTAATCTAATATTTTTCATTATAACAAGCTTCTTCAAAATACTTAAAAATACAGTCTCTCGGATTTTTAAACCATTCGTCTTTTAATATCTGAAGAAGTGAAACATGTTAGATTAAAGACACGTTTTCCTACTTGTTCTTTATTTATTCCATTCATATATAGTGCTCGGTAGACAGATCTGTTCAGTTGTATCACAGCTCATCCGTACGTTTAGATATCCGATTGCTTTTATCCAGGAGTAAAACCCGACCTAATTGGCGTCAGTCAGCGATTCTACCTCTGCTATGGGTGCTTAGTAGAAGGAGGCAGACTTTTAACGTGTGATATACCATGTAAACATAACCCAGTAGTTAGAGTGTTCTAATTCATTACCGAATGAATGATGCGTAGATGCTAGAGTAGCTACTGTTTTTTCAAAGTCTACCATTCTTCCAGAGTGCTCAATCAGGCTGTGAGAGCATAAATAGTCATCTACAGACAGATCTGTTTCGCTATATCACAGCTCATCAGTACGATCAGACATTCGAAAACGTTATTTAGGTAAGAAAATCAGGTACTAAAACTTGTATTTAAATTGTAATTGAAATGGCGTCATTTGCGTTGGTTACTATATACCAATGGTTAGTGTTCTCGTGTTAAGATGCCGGGGATGTTGGAGAAAGGATCAGGTAAAGATTGGAAAACTAGGGCGTTATGTAGAAAAAGTGCAAGAAGGAAGGAGAACAAAATCCAGATGACGTCGTCGAAAGGATAAGACAAAAGATGTGAATTAAGAAGATAAAAGTAAGTGGATGCCGTTGCCCTTAAACTCTTGAAGATTGTAGCTATCAGGGAAGCAATTATATATATATATATATTAATTCAGATACTTTAATCCAAGGGAAAAAAGCAGGAAGGTAAATTCAAAAAACCCGATCATAATTAATATTAAAAATTTTATTTTAATATTAAAAAATGTTACAGAAAGAGCGCTCCATGTAATAAAATATTACAGAGCAAATATAAATTAAAAAAGGATTAATTCAATGATGTTGAATGACCATTTCGATATGAAGATCTCCACGGGGGATAACACATGACCTCTGCAACAGAAAAATCCTTTCAGAAACTGGAGAAAAATCAGTCTAATTTTCCTTTTTCAATAGATTTGCAAAGAAATTAAAAAAGGAAATAAAAAGAAAAAAGAAAAAAATTAAAAAATAAAACAAAATAAAATCAAATAAACAAGAAAAGAAAAAATAGACATCGTCTGGGTTCGCAAAAGAAGGAAAGAGAATTGTAGCTAAAAATTAACAGACGGCCGTGTTGAATTGGTGTAAGGTTAAGCAACACGGAAAAAAGGTGGGAGATAAGAGAGATAAAGGAAGGAAGGGAGGGAAAAAGAAAAGAAAAGAAAGAAAAAAATTGATATATTAAAGACGCTGGACATATTCAAAAACCTAACTTACCAAAAACGTTGAAGTATTAGAAAAAGGCCTTATCTTAAAAAGGCATAATTATTTTTAAAGGGAATAAAAAGATATAGGATTTAAAATAAATTAAAAAAAAAAATTAGGTCATTTGAATTAAACTAAATAAAGACATCGCTAGGTAAAAATATATATATATATATATATATATATATATGTGTGTGTGTGTGTGTGTGTGTGTGTGTGTGTGTGTGTGTGTGTGTGTGTGTGTGTGTGTGTGTGTGTGCGTGTGCGTGCGCGTGTGTGTGTGCGTGTGTGTGTGTGTGTGTGTGTGTGTGTGTGTGTGTGTGTGTGTGTGTGTGCGCGTGTATACACCACGGAGATGACGGAATAATGATAGCATCGGATAGAAAAATAGAAAAGGACAAAATAAGAAAAATGCTTTTTGAACTCTTCAAAAACCTCAATTTTGAAATAGAATTTAAAACAAGGAGAAAGTTGTTCAATATTTAGATGTAGAAATTAATCTACAACTGGCAGTGCCTCCCCATATACGAAAAAAAGCACAACATTAAATACTCAACCATGGCCCTCAAACAGTTTCTGCAACCACATCACCCCTTACATCTGGTTGCCTAACTTCCCAGACTGCAACCTCCTTTATTATATGAGGCGCATTTGAGCGCGTAACCAAAAAACCCTTTCTAACACCAAAGATGAACTGAAGCGCAAGGATTATGGCAGCATTCACTAACTTAAACAAGGCAACCGTTCAGAAGAGTTGCAGGAGATTCCGAAATCGTCTGAAGGCTGCGGTTGAAGCTAATCGCAATTTTATTGAATAAATTTACTCTTTGGTGTTTCAAGATATTTTTGTGTAATTTTCATATATATATCTATATCTGTTAAAAAGATTTGTCAGTGTTCTTTTTTTCTTGCTTAATATAGATCTAAGATCTAACCACCTAAGCAGCATAATCAAACAAATGTCTAAAGAAATAGAACACGGACTATCAAAACATACTTCCCACAAAACAATATTTCATGAAAAGTAAAAAAATTATAGAAGGGTTTTAAAGAAATCTGACAATAAGAACAAATTAGAATACAAACTTCAATCATACAAACGAAAGAATAATAATAGTAATCGAAATATTATTTGGTTTAACCCACTGTTTAACTTAGAAATAAAATCCAAAATAGGGCAAATATTTATTTTTAAATTAATTAGTAAACACTTCCTAAAAACGATCAAAGTTATATAAAAATTTTCCATAAGAATTTAATGAAGTTAAGTGATAGTTGCACTAGTGATTTAAAAAATTACATAAAACGCCAGAGACCTAATTAATAACTTCCAGTATAACATCTAAACTTATTTATAAATGGAACTTTGTCTCGGTGTGTGTGTGTGTGTGTATCTGTGTGTGTGTGTCTGTTACCTATAAACACCGAAACGGCTGAACTGATTTCTTGAAAATTAACACAGTTGTACTATAAGCGTCTGCGAGTGTTCTTAGCTGGGTTTTGTGTCGAGGTATCTCCGATAAATATCGAAAATCGATAATCGAAAAAATCATGTTATAGGAGAAAAGGTCCGATTTTAATCAAATTTGATACACTCATAGACAAACGATATTCAGAAGTTTCAAGGTTGCTGTTATTACAATAGTGCAGAAAACAGATATAAAAGGCAAGATGTTTGTGGGTGTGTCTGTTTATCTGGCTGTATATCTGTATTTTTCTTTCAGCCCTTTTATTTAAGTTTTTGCTTTGGGTTTGGCTCTAAGTAGGTATAATTGTAGTTCTTAGTCTCAGCCATGATTCCATTTAATCAGAGGACTTATTTAGCCTTCAAAATTCAGTTTACGACGAAAGAAACTTATTTGATATCGATCCAAGGAAATTAAAATTTGATTTACATCCATTCATTTCTCTTTCAGTCTACGTTTTCTCTTTAAATGGAAACAACTATTGCTTTTTAGTCTTTCGTGCCAACGTCAAAAGAGTCTGAGCTTCAGGACCATGGATTAGTTTTAAAGCTTTCATTACACCCCGAGCAACGCCGGGCTATACTGCTAGTCACTAATAATAAATGTAACTGTAGGGAAAACATATCTTACTTAACGGACTTTGTAAAACAGAAATGGCTATTTAAATAGCAGTGGGACATGATAGAGATGAACAAAGAAACACATTTGATGTCTACAAAATGAATTCTATAAAGCATATGGAATATTCACAAATCTTTGAGTTTGAGTTTTGTTTAATGGCATATCAGTGTAAGTTATTTAATGTCAAAAAGGTGGAGTTTTGAGGTATTTTAATGTTCAGTTATCGTGGGATTTTAGTCAGATTTAATTAAAATTTTTAGTTCTCATACGTTTTTATTTTATAAAATTGAAAATGACTTTTAGTATTGTAATAAAAATATTTTCTTGAGAATAATTTATTTTTCTTCGAAAATGTTTTATGATAATTTTACTTCAAAAGTGTATTGTTGGTAATATTCGTATTTCAAAAAAGTAATTGTTTTAAAATAAAAGTCTTTATCTATGTATATACATCTACAAAAGTGTATTTTAATACTTTCTTAGTGTTTTGATCCCAGTTTGGTGGGGGTAACTATTTGCCCATAGCTGGGACTCTATCAGGTGCTACCACTCCGGGTCAGGATGGACCTGGGAAAATCGCAATTAAGAGGTGGTTCTCTAATTCTCACAACCTCTCAATCAGAGCCATTGCTGCTGGATGCAGTTTACCGTCATGCTCAGGACCCAATCATAAATCTACATTTAAACTGGAAAACCTTAAATGTTGTACTAAACTGGGTAGCCAAGTGTGAATTAAAACTGACAAACGGAAAAGCCCTTAAAGTAAAAAAAGAAGAAGCGAAACTATATGACGATAGTGATGTCTACAGAATGTGTCACGGTAAACAGTTAGCCATTATATTCTTTCAATAACAAAAAACAATTACTGAATGAAAGATCAGAATTACTATCCCGATGTAATCACACTTATAAATTCAGATTAAGTTCCTGGAGGAAACTATTTTATTATCCGTAACACCTCCTTAATTTTGAAAATTTTCGATTGTATAAAAATTCCAGTCACGTGTTCATAAAAAAATTCTGTTTGTCCGTTTGAAAAATGGAAAATCAGTTATAAATCACCTAAAGATACAGAAAGTTTGAAAGCAAGGTTGCAGAAATAACTCATTTCCAAATGAAAAATTATTCAATTATTCAAAAGCTCTACAATATGAATGTATTGAACACTTTATAACAGAACTGAAGACTGGTCTAATTTAATTATAAACAAAAACTGAGTAATAATATATATATATATATATATATATATATATATATAGTTTATCGAGGCAGCAAATAATTTTCTAAACATATACTGTTAAATATAAGAGACAATGAATAACATCCACCATCAGCGACGATTTTTCTTGTATTGACATAAAACTTCGCTAAGCAACGGCAATTGTTACCAAAAACAACAAACGCAATTCCCAAATTTGCAATCAGGTTCTATGACGTCACACCGCGTGAGAGCTCGAAATGACAACAGAACCATGTATTCAAATGCAATGTAATGTGTTATGACCTAATTTAAACGTGACTTTATTAAGTGTGGGTTGTTTGGATTTAATGTAGATGGCCTCCAATATCTGAAGCTTCTTTTTACTGTGTGTATGAATGAGAATTATTGTATTGTTGATTATTATTATGGATATGTTGTAATGTTACCATCTTTATAACCTTTCTGAAGATGGCACATGTAAGCCGAAAGCTTAGAACCAACTTAATAAAAAATTATCCAAATGTTGGAGAATTTTTGTCTTTATTTTCAACTGAAATTAAAGCCAAAATACGACGTTTAGAACGGCTTATGATTAAACATAATAGACATTCATTGACTCTTATATTTAACAGTATATGTTTAGAATATATATATATATATGTTTAGAATATATATATATATATATATATATATATATATATATATATCATCCTTCCATAAGACTTGTTTGTTTATTAATGTTTTTTTTGTAATTGTGGCTTGACGGTATGCCAAGGCGAGAGGCCAATCAAATGTCGACACACCACAAGCCACAAATACAAAACACTGACAATCTAACAACCGAACTGAATTTCGATATACTGAAAATGACGTTTTAACAAGATTACATGTCGATAATGGAAGTCTACGAGATTCCTGCAATAAACAGGAAAAAAAAGAAAAGATTTCCCGTTTCTTATTTCAGAAAAGGTCTTGCACGCAAACCGTTGGGATCACGAAAGGTTACACATGACTTTTGCTGATATTGTAGAATTATACATTTAATTCCTGCCACAGACCAAATGATTTGTAGCGTAGAGCATTGTTCAGTGCGTGTTTGCTTTCGAGGTGACGTCTATCATTTAGCGTTGTTTCGAGTATGAATATAAATATATATTCAACGTGAACCCGTAGATAGTATATAGTAAATTACCGGTGAGAGAAATACAAAAAAAAAAAAAAAAATGAAACAGAATGTAAATGAAAGCAAAAAACTTATTTACTTAAAATACGTAAAAACAGCGTCTCTCACTCGACACATCTACGCGAATATGAACTTCACGTTGAGGGCGTAGAGAACAAAATTTGATGATGATTGCCTCGAGAAAACGCCAATTATATATATATATATATATATATATATATATATATATATAGAGAGAGAGAGAGAGAGAGAGCAAATATAAGCAAAATTAAGGCAGATACGTTATTTAATGGTAAATTCATGAAATAACGTGTCTGCCTTAATTTTTCTTATATATATATATATTGCGAAACAGATCTGTCTACGGATAACTATTTAAAGCTCTCACACTCTAATCGATCACTCTGAAAGAATGGTGGCTACTCTAGCATCTATGCATCGTTCATTCAGCAATGAATTAGAACACTCTCAGCTATTGGGCGTGTGTGCCATGATAATGTACACGCTAAAAAGTCTGCCTCCTTCAACCGAGCGCCCATAGCTCAGAGTTAGAATCTGACGCCAATTCGGTCGGGTTTCAATCCTGGGTAAAAAGAAATCAGAAGTCTAACCGTATTGATGAACTGTGATACAGCGAAACAGATCTATCTGCGGATGACTATATATGTATATAAAATCAAGTATAGGGTACGTTTTGAGGGAATAATATTCCGTATCCAAAGAAACACTATTATTAAAAAAAGTACTCAATACAAAGCAGAGCTAATAATATTTATTCAGAAATTATAACATGAATATATCATAATATGTCTAAAACATTATTTATTTTGTTTTGACATTCCTTGTCTCTTATCAAGTGATGCTCATCACTTGATAAGAGACAAGAAGTGCCGAAACAAAATAGCTACTTTTATAGTGATATTATAACATATTCATGTTATAATTTCTGAATATATATATATAAGTATAAGAAGGTAAATCCCAAAAACCCGATTTTATTAATATTAATTTTATTAATAGTAAAATTGATCAAGGTGGAGGTCTCGATGTTCATAGTATGTTCTATTTACTGAAGCACATATATATAAATAAAACTTTTCGATATTTAATTCCGTTGGATGGCCCTTTCAGAGGGGAAATTCTCGCTTCATCAGCAATGGTGATGCAGGACCGTAATGATAGGTGTGATACTCTCACAAATGTCCGAGCTAGCTTGACCATATTAATGTTCTGTTACGTGAAATGCAAACCAAAACGACATTGTTACCATATTATATTGTTATGATTAACAGAAACTATATTGAAAATATATATATTAACTATATTGAAAATATATATATTAACTATAATGAAAATATATATATTAACTATAATGAAAATATATATATTAACTATATTGAAAATATATATATTAACTATAATGAAAATATATATATTAACAATATTGAAAATATATATATTAACTATAATGAAAATATATATATTAACTATATTGAAAATATATATATTAACTATATTGAAAATATATATATTAACTATAAAGAAAATATATATGTTAACTATATTGAAAATATCTATATTAACTATATTGAAAATATATATATTAACAGAAACTATATTGAAAATAAATTGTAGTTTGTATAAGAACTCCGTGTTTTTTCTTCTTTCCAAAAAACGTATATAAAAATATTTAAGAGAAATCCATGCAATATTATCAATTGGTCATTCACTTTATATAGAAAAATGAAAAGTAAAATAAATTTAAAATTCCCTCATTCGTACAGATATGTAGTCGCGCCAAATTATGAAATTTAATTCGATTAAGTCGTAAAAGACAAAAGGCATTACACAAAAACTTTAATCCATTTTGTCTGATAGTATAAAATCTTATATGAGCAAAGAACAAACAAGATGAAAAAACATCTAACGTACTAATACAACCCCACTGACCCCAATAAAAATATAAAACTAACTAGATACTTAATTTACTACAAACAATTTAATCATCCATAATAACACTTTAGCTAATTTTTTGGCAGAAAACCAGCATTATATATAAATTAAAATATCGAGAAGACTTACGCTACATATGCCATAAAATATTTTTGAAGGAAAACATTATTACCAGCAATACATTTTTGAATTCAAAAATAGAAGAAACAAAAATTAAATCTAAATCTTACGAAACCATACTTCTAACTATAAGCAAACATTCAAAATACGTTAAAACCCCACCGTTTTGGCATTAACCCACGGAGGTTGATCTGCAGTTAACCCTCTAGGGCCATTCGTATCATATTAGTGGGGGATCTGTTTATTACTTCATAAAAATATAGAACTGATCCCCAACTTTATGCCCAGTGGAAGCCTTAACCCTCTAGGGCCATTCGTATCATATTTGATACAGTATGAAAACAAGCCTTGAAAGAAATATTTTCCTGAAAAATTTTTTAAGAGAAATATTTTATAAATTTCAAATGAAAGCAGTACTGACTGCTCAGTCAATGAATACCAAATGTTTCCTTATAGGGAAATACCAAATGTTTCCTTATAGGGAAATACTGTATCAAATATGATACGAATGGCCCTAGAGGCTTAAGTAGTAATTAGTGGGGGATCTGTTTATTACTTAATAACAATATAGAACTGATCCCCCACTTTATGACAAGTAGAAGCCTTAATCATATTATATTATTAACCCTCTAGGGCCATTCGTATCATATTTGATACAGTATGAAAACAAGCCTTGAAAGAAATATTTTCCTGAAAAATTTTTTAAGAGAAATATTTTATAAATTTCAAATGAAAGCAGTACTGACTGCTCAGTCAATGAATACCAAATGTTTCCTTATAGGGAAATACCAAATGTTTCCTTATAGGGAAATACTGTATCAAATATGATACGAATGGCCCTAGAGGGTTTATGGTATCTCAACCTCTATTTTTTTAATGTTTAGTTATAGTGAGAAGGTTGATTTAGTCAGATTTTAATGACAAGTTTTTGTTTTTATTCTTTTTTATTTTAGAAAACTGAAAATGTTTTCAAGTTTTGTATTAAAAAATGTTTTGCTGAGAATATTTTTTTCTTCAAAAATGTGTTATGGCAATAATTCTTTCTTCAAAATGTATTTTTAGGAATATTTTTTTTATAAATCTCTATTTTTATTTATATATTTCTTAATAACGTATTTTTATACTTTCATAGTGTTTTGTCCCCAGTTTGAGGGTTAACTATTTGCCCATAATTGAGACCCTAACAGTTGCTACCACTCCGGGTCAGAATGGAGCTGAGAACAATAGCAATTAAGCAATTTTTTCTATCTTCTGTAACATCCCTAGCGTTACATATACAAAGTTATTCTTAGTGTGTGAGTGGTACTTAACTAGACACTTTTTGTATATTTCTTAAGCTGGGGTTTCTTTTACTCCGTGTCAGGGTGAACCGGAGAATAACATAAATTAAGAATTGGTTCTAAGCTCCTAACAACCTCCCAATCATAGGCCTTGCTACATATGAAGAATTCAAGCTCAATTGCAAAACATTTAAAGAAACATCTCTTTCCACTTTCACGATTAAGAGAAACAGGTGAAAGTCTGAAGGGGCAACGTCTGGGCTGTAAGGGGATGAGAGAGTAGTTCCCAGCTCAACTCGTTGACTGTTTGCACAGTTTAGGCAAGGTCATCATGGACAATTTTGTGTGCTGTCCCAACAGATAGGCTCAAAGACCTTGAAATGTCATCCACTGTCACCCTTCTGTCAGACTGAATGAGGTCATTGAGTGATTCGATAACCTCAGGAGAACTCACATCTGTAGGCCTTACAGGCCTGTCATCATCCTCAACACTGCTCCGTCCTCCTTTAAACAATTGAGCCTATTTGTAGCCATTTTTATGGCTAAAACATGTGGCACCATACACAGTTGACATTCTCCTTTAAATTTCTACTGGTTTTCACCCTGCAACATCCAAAACTTGATAATTGACCTGTGTTCAATCCTGGACAATGCTTCTTGGTCGGCCATCTTTGTTAATATCCAATCATTAAACCGAAAAAATCACCTTATTTATTGAATGGCCCTTGCAGAAGTGCTAATACCGAAACATTCACCTTATTTATTGCATGACCCTCCTAGGAGTTCTTATACCGAAAAATTTCTTTTATTTATTGAATGACCTTCGTAGAAGTCCTTATACCGAAAAATTCACTTTATTTATTGAACGGCCTTTGCAGAAGTCCTTACACCGAAAAATTCAAGTTATTTATTGAATGAGCCTCGTAGAAGGACAAGCAGATTTTGAAATAAAGTGCACCATATCAAAGATAGATCATTGTATGACCAATGCTACTTTTAACATCCTGACTCGTAATTTTATTTATATGCAAGTTAAGTAACTCCAATGATATAATAAATCTTATGGCTTTGTTGAGTCTTTAAAAGAAGCAACTATTCTGGAATAAAATGTTTCAACTTTAAATAATTCCTTGAAAATTATGATCAGCGTGGTGGCACAGTGGGTATCGGCTCGGAACGAGTAACCGGAGGAGCCGAGTTCGAATTCCAGCTGAATACTTTCGGCAGTAGATGGCAGAACTGTATAGATGCTCTAGGCTCTTATTATGATTAAATGCAACATATCTCCACTTAATTCTTCCAGACTGTAACCAGCCATAATTTTTGTATTACTGCGGATAAATTCATATAGTCAAGGTCAGTCAGTTAGTTAAGTGCCATACGTGATACACGCTTGGGCGATCATGTCTCGAAAGAGACATGACTGACTGGGCAGAAGATTATCCCGCAGTAGGTTGCCATTGCTTTCTGCGGTAGACTGGTTGCCGACCAAGGCTATAGAACCCAATCTGTCCTGTTACAGAAACATAATTTTAGTAAGAAATTGAATTTACCAAACTTAATACAAATGTAACTTTATTTTTTTCTTTGTGTCCGAAGGCGGGTCTCCTTTTACAATCTCGGACATGTGCGTGAGAATATTACTGGTTCTTAGTGGAGCAAAACAGACACATGAAACTAGTTCTTCGAAGAACCTTAATGCTTTTAATAAAAGTAGGTCGAATTTTCACTTGACTAATTCCAACATCGTGCTAATGAATCTGGATTTACCGGCACGCAGCGTGTTTATTTTTATATTCGTTCATTCATTGAATATTCCTTTTACATCAGGTCTAGTGGAAATGTTATATTTTTTCAGAATTTTGATAAAATCCGAAGAAGTATCCGCAATACAAACAGTTGTGATCTGGCATCTCGATTTCAGTCACTTTTCCACCGCTGTAATCTACCGCCAAACGATCAGTCAACAAGGATTTTCCTTATAATGGTGCTACCGACTTTTTGTCTCTGGTACCTCGACTATGTGCGTTGTGGTACATTGGATATCGGCTCGGAACGAGAAACCGAGGAGCCGAGTTCGAATTCCAGCTGAATTCATTGCATTCACTTACGCGCAAATACCCTTGGGAAAGCTATTAACCCGTCTATTCCTTCCAGTTATGGTTTAAATAACAGGACAGATTGGGTTCTATAGCCTTGATCGGCAACCAGTCTACCGCAGAAAGCAATGACAACCTACCTCGGGATAATGTTCTGCCCAGTCAGTCATGTCTCTTGCGAGACATGATCGCCCAAGCGTGTATCACATATGGCACTTAACTTACTGAAATGAGATGAAGAATATCCGTATAATGATTCTATATGCCAGGGAAACATGGGAAAAAGAGTTGTAACATGTTTCCTTTTGAGATGGAACTTTTTTTAGACAAACATGTTGTAATGATAGAACCTATTTGGTATGGTTGTTTTTGTTCTTTTTCTTTCTCCTAAACTTTACTCCTCCTTCCAATTACTCATTCATTAAATAGGTTATTTGATTTACTCTTGACCTCGCTTTCATTTAATTTTCTTGTGAGTATCAAATTTTCTACTCTCTTCTTCCTCATTAAGTGCTACAGTCTGTTTTCGATATTAAGTCTAGCTGTCCTTTTTGCTTCAATCCGTTTCTGATATGTTTGGGCCATGCTATTACCAGCATCCTTCTGTTTGACCAAATTTCTGTTTATTAAAGTCTATAATGTGAGGAATCTTTCAATGATTAAGTGAAGCCTGGTGCTGTTGGCAAAATCCTCATTATGGACTAGTGGTACAGAATCCCAAAAATGATTTGGTTGTTTTTTTTAATGGCATATCAACATCGGCCGGTCATTTATTGCCAACTAAATTTTATTTATTTATTGCTGGTCATACCTTTTTCTTTCAACAATTTATTGTTGTTTTTATATATAAGATTTTGTGTCTGGTAATACTTTTTCCTTTTTCGACTATCAAGTTTCAATTGGGATTTGTTTTGAAGGGCAGGGTCCCCAAGTACTATCCTTGTTATTTAACCCATAACTGGAGGGAAGGAAGGGATTAATACCTTTCCCAAGGGTATCAGTGCTTAAGTGAATGCAGGGCATTCAACTGGAATTCGAAATCGGCTCACCGATTTCGAATTCCGAGCCGATATCCACTGCACCACAACGCACATCCGTCACTAAACGCTTACAGCACCTGGTATTCCCAAGTGGTCTTCCATCTAAGTACTGAGCAGAGTCAACTTTGATCGAGCGAGAACCGGTGAATTCAACGTGATATGGCCGTAAGCGCCCCCAAAAAGATGAACTGTACCAAATGGTAGAAGCCACGTCTCTTAAGAAATAATAACAGTAGCAGCAAGTAAGGAATAACATATATAACCCGAGGGGTATATAATGACATAATCAAGAACCTAATATTTCACACCTCTTAAAATAAAAGGATTTGGAACTAAACCCCTAATAATACTGGAATGATCGTTAACAGCTACGGCACTTGAGAAATACTTTTCCTGAGAAAAAAAAAAATTAAGAGAAATATTTTATAACTATTAACAAATGCAGTATTAAAACCAAACCTCTCACACCAGACCTCAAGTGGAATAACTATAAAGAATCCATAGCTAAATCCGCTGTTAAGAAAATCGGTTCTCTGTGTAGGGCCAGGAACGTTTTCCGTCCCAAAAAATCCTGCACGTATACAAGTCTACCATCCGCCCATGCATTGATTATTTCTGCCATATCTGGCCCGGTGCTCCTGCTATCCACATAGGTGTCCTCGACCGAATCCAACGAAGAATCTGTAATGTGATGGATCCCGACTTGGAAGCTAGGATACAGTCACTTTCTCACCGAAGCAGTGTGGCTTCACGGTGTCTCTTCTACAAATATTTTAATGGGTTCTGCTCCAATGACCTCAGCCCACTGGTACCCCCTATATACGAATTTACTCGAGCCACAAGATTAGCAATTAGTTCTCAACTTTTTACTGTGAAACCAATAATTTTTAAACGCAAATTCTACTCCATCAGCTTTCCGCCCGTTGAATTTCTTCCGCATACTTGCTTTCCCAACAATTACAATCTCCAAGAATTTAAATGTAAAGTCAATAGTCATCTCCTGTCTCACTAACTTACACCCTCTCTCTCTCTCTCTCATGATTTTTTCTTCGTTCACACCACTCTCACCAGTACTCTCTTCCCTATTCTATTCTCATCCTGACGCCCCTTGCAACCTCTCACTCCTCATAACATTCCTCCTCGTCTACCCTACTCTCACCAGTACTCTCTTCTCTCTTCTAATCTCATCCTGACGCCCCTTGCAACCTCTCACTCCTCATAACATTCCTCCTCGTCTACCTACTCTCACCAGTACTCTCTTCCCTCTTCTATTCGCATCCTGACGCCCCTTGCAACCTCTCACTCCTCATAACATTCCTCCTCGTCTACCTACTCTCACCAGTACTCTCTTCCCTCTTCTACTCGCATCCTGACGCCCCTTGCAACCTCTCACTCCTCATAACATTCCTCCTCGTCTACCTACTCTCACCAGTACTCTCGTCCCTCTTCTATTCTCATCCTGACGCCCCTTGCAGCCTATCACTCCTCATAACATTCCTCCTCGTCTAGCCTACTCTCACCAGTACTCTCTTCCCTCTTCTACTCTCATGCTGACGCCCCTTGCAAACTCTCACTCCTCATAACATTCCTCCTCGTCTACTCTACTCTCACCAGTACTCTCTTCCCTCTTCTACTCTCATCCTGACGCCCCTTGCACCCTATCACTCCTCATAACATTCCTCCTCGTCTCCCCTACTCTCACCTGTATTCTCGTCCCTCTTCTACTCTCATCCTGACGCCCCTTGCACCTTATCACTCCTCATAACATTACTCCTCGTCTACCCTACTCTCAGTAGTACTCTCTTCCCTCTTCTATTTTCATCCTGACGTACCTTGCAACCTCTCACTCCTCATAACATTCCTCCTCGTCTACCCTACTCTCACCAGTACTCTCTTCCATCTTCTATTCTCATCCTGACGCACCTTGCAACCTCTCACTCCTCATAACATTCCTCCTCGTCTACCCTACTCTCACTAGTACTCTCTTCCCTCTTCTATTCTCATCCTGACGCCCCTTGCACCCTATCACTCCTCATAACATTCCTTCTCGTCTACCCTACTCTCACCAGTACTCGTTTCCCTCTTCTACTCTCATCCTGACGCCCCTTGCAACCTCTCACTCCTCATAACATTCCTCCTCGTCTACCCTACTCTCACTAGTACTCTCTTCCCTCTTCTATTCTCATCCTGACGCCCCTTGCACCCTATCACTCCTCATAACATTCCTCCTCGTCTACCCTACTCTCACCAGTACTCGTTTCCCTCTTCTACTCTCATCCTGACGCCCCTTGCAACCTCTCACTCCTCATAACATTCCTCCTCGTCTACCCTACTCTCACCAGTACTCGTTTCCCTCTTCTACTCTCATCCTGACGCCCCTTGCAACCTCTCACTCCTCATAACATTCCTCCTCGTCTACCCTACTCTCACCAGTACTCTCGTCCCTCTTCTACTCTCATCCTGACGCCCCTTGCAACCTCTCACTCCTCATAACATTCCTTCTCGTCTACCCTACTCTCACCAGTACTCTCGTCCCTCTTCTACTCTCATCCTGACGCCCCTTGCAACCTCTCACTCCTCATAACATTCCTTCTCGTCTACCCTACTCTCACCAGTACTCTCGTCCCTCTTCTACTCTCATCCTGACGCCCCTTGCAACCTCTCACTCCTCATAGCATTCCTTCTCGTCTACCCTACTCTCACCAGTACTCTCTTCCCTCTTCTACTCTCATCCTGACGCCCCTTGCAACCTCTCACTCCTCATAACATTCCACCTCGTCTATTCTACTCTCACTAGTACTCTCTTCCCTCTTCTATTCTCATCCTGACGCCCCTTGCACCCTATCACTCCTCATAACATTCCTCCTCGTCTACCCTACTCTCATATTACTCTCGTCCCTCTTCTACTCTCATCCTGAGGCCCCTTGAAAACTCTCACTCCTCATAACATTCCTCCTCGTCTCCCCTACTCTCACCATTACTCTCGTCCCTCTTCTACTCTCATCCTGACACCCCCTGCAATCTCTCACTCCTCATAACATTCCTCCTCGTCTACCCTACTCGCACCAGTACTCTCGTCCATCTTCTACTCTCATCCTGACGCCCCTTGCAACCTCTCACTCCTCATAAAATTCCACCTCGTCTATTCTACTCTCACTAGTACTCTCTTCCCTCTTCTATTCTCATCCTGACGCCCCTTGCACCCTATCACTCCTCATAACATTCCTCCTCGTCTACCCTACTCTCATATTACTCTCGTCCCTCTTCTACTCTCATCCTGAGGCCCCTTGAAAACTCTCACTCCTCATAACATTCCTCCTCGTCTCCCCTACTCTCACCATTACTCTCGTCCATCTTCTACTCTCATCCTGACACCCCCTGCAATCTCTCACTCCTCATAACATTCCTCCTCGTCTACCCTACTCGCACCAGTACTCTCGTCCATCTTCTACTCTCATCCTGACGCCCCTTGCAACCTCTCACTCCTCATAACATTCCACCTCGTCTATTCTACTCTCACTAGTACTCTCTTCCCTCTTCTATTCTCATCCTGACGCCCCTTGCACCCTTTCACTCCTCATAACATTCCTCCTCGTCTACCCTACTCTCACCAGTACTCGTTTCCCTCTTCTACTCTCATCCTGACGCCCCTTGCAACCTCTCACTCCTCATAACATTTGCAACCTCTCACTCCTCATAACATTCCTCCTCGTCTACTCTACTCTCACCAGTACTCTCTTCCCTCTTCTACTCTCATCCTGACGCCCCTTGCACCCTATCACTCCTCATAACATTCCTCCTCGTCTCCCCTACTCTCACCTGTACTCTCGTCCCTCTTCTACTCTCATCCTGACGCCCCTTGCACCTTATCACTCCTCATAACATTACTCCTCGTCTACCCTGCTCTCAGTAGTACTCTCTTCCCTCTTCTATTTTCATCCTGATGTACCTTGCAACCTCTCACTCCTCATAACATTCCTCCTCGTCTACCCTACTCTCACCAGTACTCTCTTCCCTCTTCTATTCTCATCCTGACGCACCTTGCACCCTATCACTCCTCATAACATTCCTCCTCGTCTACCCTACTCTCACTAGTACTCGTTTCCCTCTTCTACTCTCATCCTGACGGCCCTTGCAACCTCTCACTCCTCATAACATTCCTCCTCGTCTCCCCTACTCTCACTAGTACTCTCTTCCCTCTTCTATTCTCATCCTGACGCCCCTTGCAACCTCTCGCTCCTCATAACATTCCTCCTCGTCTAGCCTACTCTCACCATTACTCTCTTCCCACTTCTACTCTCATCCTGACGCCCCTAGCAACCTCTCACTCCTCATAACATTCCTCCTCGTCTACCCTACTCTCACCAGTACTCTTCCCTCTTCTACTCTCATCCTGACGCCCCTTGCAACCTCTCACTCCTCATAACATTCCTCCTCGTCTACCCTACTCTCACCAGTACTCGTTTCCCTCTTCTATTCTCATCCTGACGCCCCTTGCAACCTCTCACTCCTCATAACATTCCTCCCTGCTCCGCCCACTCTCACCAGTACTCTCTTCCCTCTTCTATTCTCATCCTGACGCCCCTTGCAACCTCTCACTCCTCATAACATTCCTCCTCGTCTAGCCTACTCTCACCAGTACTCTCTTCCCTCTTCTATTCTCATCCTGATGCCCCTTGCAACCTCTCACTCCTCATAACATTCCTCCTCGTCTCCCCTACTCACCACTCTCTCTTCCCTCTTCTATTCTCATCCTGACGCCCCTTGCAACCTCTCACTCCTCATAACATTCCTCCTCGTCTAGCCTACTCTCACCAGTACTCTCTTCACTCTTCTATTCTCATCCTGACGCCCCTTGCAACCTCTCACTCCTCATAACATTCCTCGTCTAGCCTACTCTCACTAGTACTCTCTTCCCTCTTCTACTCTCATCCTGACGCCCCTTGCAACCTCTCACTCCTCATAACATTCCTCCGTCTAGCCTACTCTCACCAGTACTCTCTTCCTCTTCTATTCTCATCCCGACGCCCCTTGCAACCTCTCACTCCTCATAACATTCCTTCTCGTCTACCCTACTCTCACCAGTACTCGTTTCCATCTTCTACTCTCATCCTGACGCTCTCTTGCAACCTCTCACTCCTCATAACATTCCTCCTCGTCTAGCCTACTCTCACCAGTACTCTCTTCCCTCTTCTATTCTCATCCCGACGCCTCTCCACAACCTCTGCTACTCCTCATAACATTCCTCCTCGTCTAGCCTACTCTCACCAGTACTCTCTTCCTCTTCTATTTCATCCGACGCCCCTTGCAACCTCACTCCTCATAACATTCCCTTTGTCTACTCTACTCACAAGTACTCTCTTCCCTTCTATTCTCATCCTTGGACGTCTCTGCAACCTCTCACTCCTCATAACATTCCTTCTCGTCTACCCTACTCTCACCAGTACTCGTTTCCATCTTTCTACTCTCATCCTGGACGCCCTTTGCAACCTCTCACTCCTCATAACATTCCTCCTCGTCTACTCTACTCACAAGTACTCTTCCCTCTTCTATTCTCATCCTGACGCCCCTTGCAACCTCTCACTCCCAACATTCCTCCTCGTCTACCCTACTCTCACCAGTACTCGTTTCCTCTTCTACTCTCATCCTGACGCCCCTTGCAACCTCTCACTCCTCATAACATTCCTTCTCGTCTACCCTACTCTCACCAGTACCTGCTTCCCTCTTTCTACTCTCATCCTGACGCCCCCTTGCAACCTCTCAGTCCTCATAACATTCCTCCTCGTCTCCCCTACTCTCACTAGTACTCTCTTCCCTCTTCTATTCTCATCCTGACGCCCCTTGCAACCTCTCACTCCTCATAACATTCCTCCTCGTCTAGCCTACTCTCACTAGTACTCTCTTCCCTCTTCTATTCTCATCCTGACGCCCCTTGCAACCTCTCACTCCTCATAACATTCCTCCTCGTCTAGCCTACTCTCACCAGTACTCTCTTCCCTCTTCTATTCTCATCCTGACGCCCCTTGCAACCTCTCAGTCCTCATAACATTACTCCTCGTCTCCCCTACTCTCACTAGTACTCTCTTCCCTCTTCTATTCTCATCCTGACGCCCCTTGCAACCTCTCACTCCTCATAACATTCCTCCTCGTCTCCCCTACTCTCACTAGTACTCTCTTCCCTCTTCTATTCTCATCCTGACGCCCCTTGCAACCTCTCACTCCTCATAACATTCCTCCTCGTCTCCCCTACTCTCACTAGTACTCTCTTCCCTCTTCTATTCTCATCCTGACGCCCCTTGCAACCTCTCACTCCTCATAACATTCCTCCTCGTCTCCCCTACTCTCACTAGTACTCTCTTCCCTCTTCTATTCTCATCCTGACGCCCCTTGCAACCTCTCACTCCTCATAACATTCCTCCTCGTCTAGCCTACTCTCACCAGTACACTCTTCCCTCTTCTATTCTCATCCTGACGCCCCTTGCAACCTCTCACTCATCATAACATTCCTCCTCGTCTCCCCTACTCTCACTAGTACTCTCTTCCCTCTTCTATTCTCATCCTGACGCCCCTTGCAACCTCTCACTCCTCATAACATTCCTCCTCGTCTCCCCTACTCTCACTAGTACTCTCTTCCCTCTTCTATTCTCATCCTGACGCCCCTTGCAACCTCTCACTCCTCATAACATTCCTCCTCGTCTCCCCTACTCTCACTAGTACTCTCTTCCCTCTTCTATTCTCATCCTGACGCCCCTTGCAACCTCTCACTCCTCATAACATTCCTCCTCGTCTCCCCTACTCTCACTAGTACTCTCTTCCCTCTTCTATTCTCATCCTGACGCCCCTTGCAACCTCTCACTCCTCATAACATTCCTCCTCGTCTCCCCTACTCTCACTAGTACTCTCTTCCCTCTTCTATTCTCATCCTGACGCCCCTTGCAACCTCTCACTCCTCATAACATTCCTCCTCGTCTCCCCTACTCTCACTAGTACTCTCTTCCCTCTTCTATTCTCATCCTGACGCCCCTTGCAACCTCTCACTCCTCATAACATTCCTCCTCGTCTAGCCTACTCTCACCAGTACTCTCTTCCCTCTTCTATTCTCATCCTGACGCCCCTTGCAACCTCTCAGTCCTCATAACATTCCTCCTCGTCTCCCCTACTCTCACTAGTACTCTCTTCCCTCTTCTATTCTCATCCTGACGCCCCTTGCAACCTCTCACTCCTCATAACATTCCTCCTCGTCTAGCCTACTCTCACCAGTACTCTCTTCCCTCTTCTATTCTCATCCTGACGCGCCTTGCAACCTCTCAGTCCTCATAACATTCCTCCTCGTCTCCCCTACTCTCACTAGTACTCTCTTCCCTCTTCTATTCTCATCCTGACGCCCCTTGCAACCTCTCACTCATCATAACATTCCTCCTCGTCTAGCCTACTCTCACCAGTACTCTCTTCCCTCTTCTATTCTCATCCTGACGACCCTTGCAACCTCTCACTCCTCATAACATTCCTCCTCGTCTAGCCTACTCTCACCAGTACTCTCTTCCCTCTTCTATTCTCATCCTGACGCCCCTTGCAACCTCTCACTCCTCATAACATTCCTCCTCGTCTCCCCTACTCTCACTAGTACTCTCTTCCCTCTTCTATTCTCATCCTGACGCCCCTTGCAACCTCTCACTCATCATAACATTCCTCCTCGTCTACCCTACTCTCACCAGTACTCTCTTCCCTCTTCTATTCTCATCCTGACGCCCCTTGCAACCTCTCACTCCTCATAACATTCCTCCTCGTCTAGCCTACTCTCACCAGTACTCTCTTCCCTCTTCTATTCTCATCCTGACGCCCCTTGCAACCTCTCACTCCTCATAACATTCCTCCTCGTCTCCCCTACTCTCACTAGTACTCTCTTCCCTCTTCTATTCTCATCCTGACGCCCCTTGCAACCTCTCACTCATCATAACATTCCTCCTCGTCTACCCTACTCTCACCAGTACTCTCTTCCCTCTTCTATTCTCATCCTGACGCCCCTTGCAACCTCTCACTCCTCATAACATTCCTCCTCGTCTCCCCTACTCTCACTAGTACTCTCTTCCCTCTTCTATTCTCATCCTGACGCCCCTTGCAACCTCTCACTCCTCATAACATTCCTCCTCGTCTAGCCTACTCTCACCAGTACTCTCTTCCCTCTTCTATTCTCATCCTGACGCCCCTTGCAACCTCTCACTCCTCATAACATTCCTCCTCGTCTAGCCTACTCTCACCAGTACTCTCTTCCCTCTTCTATTCTCATCCTGACGCCCCTTGCAACCTCTCACTCCTCATAACATTCCTCCTCGTCTACTCTACTCTCACAAGTACTCTCTTCCCTCTTCTATTCTAATCCTGACGCCTCTTGCAACCTCTCACTCCTCATAACATTCCTTCTCGTCTACCCTACTCTCACCAGTACTCGTTTCCATCTTCTACTCTCATCCTGACGCCCCTTGCAACCTCTCACTCCTCATAACATTCCTCCTCGTCTACCCTACTCTCACCATTACTCTCGTCCCTCTTCTATTCTCATCCTGACGCCTCTTGCAACCTCTCACTCCTCATAACATTCCTTCTCGTCTACCCTACTCTCACCAGTACTCATTTCCCTCTTCTACTCATCCTGACGCCCCTTGCAACCTCTCACTCCTCATAACATTCCTCCTCGTCTACCCTACTCTCACCATTACTCTCGTCCCTCTTCTATTCTCATCCTGACGCCCCTTGCAACCTCTCACTCCTCATAACATTCCTCCTCGTCTACCCTACTCTCACCAGTACTCTCTTCCCTCTTCTATTTTCATCCTGACGCCTCTTGCAACCTCTCACTCCTCATAACATTCCTCCTCGTCTACCCTACTCTCACCATTACTCTCGTCCCTCTTCTATTCTCATCCTGACGCCCCTTGCAACCTCTCACTCCTCATAACATTCCTCCTCGTCTACCCTACTCTCACCAGTACTCTCTTCCCTCTTCTATTCTCATCCTGACGCCCCTTGCAACCTCTCACTCCTCAGAACATTCCTCCTCGTCTACCCTACTCTCACCAGTACTCGTTTCCCTCTTCTACTCTCATCCTGACGCCCCTTGCAACCTCTCACTCCTCATAACATTCCTTCTCGTCTACCCTACTCTCACCAGTACTCGTTTCCCTCTTCTACTCTCATCCTGACGCCCCTTGCAACCTCTCACTCCTCATAACATTCCTTCTCGTCTACCCTACTCTCACCAGTACTCATTTCCCTCTTCTACTCATCCTGACGCCCCTTGCAACCTCTCAGTCCTCATAACATTCCTCCTCGTCTCCCCTACTCTCACCAGTACTCTCTTCCCTCTTACTTATTCTCATGCTGACGCCCCTTGCAACCTCTCACTCCTCATAACATTCCTCCTCGTCTAGCTTACTCTCACCAGTACTCTCTTCCCTCTTCTATTCTCATCCTGACGCCCCTTGCAACCTCTCACTCCTCATAACATTCCTCCTCGTCTCCCCTACTCTCACTAGTACTCTCTTCCCTCTTCTATTCTCATCCTGACGCCCCTTGCAACCTCTCACTCCTCATAACATTCCTCCTCGTCTAGCCTACTCTCACCAGTACTCTCTTCCCTCTTCTATTCTCATCCTGACGCCCCTTGCAACCTCTCACTCCTCATAACATTCCTTCTCGTCTACCCTACTCTCACCAGTACTCTCTTCCCTCTTCTATTCTCATCCTGACGCCCCTTGCAACCTCTCACTCCTCATAACATTCCTCCTCGTCTACTCTACTCTCACAAGTACTCTCTTCCCTCTTCTATTCTGATCCTGACGCCTCTTGCAACCTCTCACTCCTCATAACATTCCTTCTCGTCTACCCTACTCTCACCAGTACTCGTTTCCATCTTCTACTCTCATCCTGACGCCCCTTGCAACCTCTCACTACTCATAACATTCCTCCTCGTCTACCCTACTCTCACCATTACTCTCGTCCCTCTTCTATTCTCATCCTGACGCCTCTTGCAACCTCTCACTCCTCATAACATTCCTTCTCGTCTACCCTACTCTCACCAGTACTCATTTCCCTCTTCTACTCATCCTGACGCCCCTTGCAACCTCTCACTCCTCATAACATTCCTGCTCGTCTACCCTACTCTCACCATTACTCTCGTCCCTCTTCTATTCTCATCCTGACGCCCCTTGCAACCTCTCACTCCTCATAACATTCCTCCTCGTCTACCCTACTCTCACCAGTACTCTCTTCGCTCTTCTATTTTGTCCTGACGCCTCTTGCACCTCTCACCTCATAACATTCCTCCTCGCTCGCCCTACTCTCACCATTACTCTCGTCCCTCTTCTATTCTCATCCTGACGCCCCTTGCAACCTTCTCACTCTCATAACATTCCTCCTCGTCTACCCTACTCTCACCAGTACTCTCTTCCCTCTTCATTCTCATCCTGACGCCCCTTGCAACTCCTCACTCCTCATAACATTCCTCCTCGTCTACCCTACTCTCACCATTACTCTCGTCCCTCTTCTATTCTCATCCTGACGCCCCTTGCAACCTCTCACCCTCATAACATTCCTCCCCGTCTAGCCTACTCTCACCAGTACTCTCTTCCTCTTCTATTCTCATCCTGACGCTCCCTTGCAACCTCTCACTCCTCATAACATTCCTCCTCGTCTACTCTACTCTCACAAGTACTCTCTTCCCTCTTCTATTCTGATCCTGACGCCTCTTGCAACCTCTCACTCCTCACAACATTCCTTCTCGTCTACCCCCACTCTCACCAGTACTCGCTTCCATCTCTACTCTCATCCTGACGCCCTCTGCAACCTCTCACTCCTCATAACATTCCTCCTCGTCTACCCTACTCTCACCATTACTCTCGTCCCTCTTCTATTCTCATCCTGACGCCTCTTGCAACCTCTCACTCTCATAACATTCCTTCTCGTTCACCCTACTCTCACCAGTACTCATTTCCTCTTCTACTCATCCTGACGCCCCTTGCAACCTCTCACCTCTCATAACATTCCTCCTCGTCTACCCTACTCTCACCATTACTCTCGTCCCTCTTCTATTCTCATCCTGACGCCCCTTGCAACCTCTCACTCCTCATAACATTCCTCCTCGTCTACCCTACTCTCACCAGTACTCTCTTCCCTCTTCATTTTCATCCTGACGCCTCTTGCAACCTCTCACTCCTCATAACATTCCTCCCCGTCTACCCTACTCTCACCATTACCTCCGTCCCTCTTCTATTCCCTATCCTGACGCCCCTTAAAAATCTCTCACTCCTCATAACATTCCTCCTCGTCTACCCTACTCTCACCAGTACTCTCTTCCTCTTCTATTCTCATCCTGACGCCCTCTTGCAACCTCCTCACTCCTCAGAACATTCCTCCTCGCCTACCCTACTCTCACCAGTACTCGTTTCCCCTTCTACTCTCATCCTGACGCCCCTGCAACCTCTCACTCCTCATAACATTCCTTCTCGTCTACCCTACTCCTCACCAGTACTCGTTTCCCTCTTCTACTCTCATCCTGACGCCCCTTGCAACCTCTCACTCCTCATAACATCTCTTTCTCGTCTACCCTACTCTCACCAGTACTACTTCCCTCTTCTACTCATCCTGATGCCCCTTGCAACCTCTCAGTCCTCATAACATTCCTCCTCGTCTCCCCTACTCTCACCAGTACTCTCTTCCCTCTTCTATTCTCATCCTGACGCTCCCTGTAACCTCTCACTCCTCATAACATTCCTCCTCGTCTAGCTTTCTCTCACCAGTACTCTCTTCCCTCTTCTATTCTCATCCTGACGCCCCTTGCAACCTCTCACTCCTCATAACATTCCTCCTCGTCTCCCCTACTCTCACTAGTACTCTCTTCCCTCTTCTATTCTCATCCTGACGCCCCTTGCAACCTCTCACTCCTCATAACATTCCTCCTCGTCTAGCCTACTCTCACCAGTACTCTCTTCCCTCTTCTATTCTCATCCTGACGCCCCTTGCAACCTCTCACTCCTCATAACATTCCTTCTCGTCTACCCTACTCTCACCAGTACTCTCTTCCCTCTTCTATTCTCATCCTGACGCCCCTTGCAACCTCTCACTCCTCATAACATTCCTCCTCGTCTACTCTACTCTCACAAGTACTCTCTTCCCTCTTCTATTCTGATCCTGACGCCTCTTGCAACCTCTCACTCCTCATAACATTCCTTCTCGTCTACCCTACTCTCACCAGTACTCGTTTCCATCTTCTACTCTCATCCTGACGCCCCTTGCAACCTCTCACTACTCATAACATTCCTCCTCGTCTACCCTACTCTCACCATTACTCTCGTCCCTCTTCTATTCTCATCCTGACGCCTCTTGCAACCTCTCACTCCTCATAACATTCCTTCTCGTCTACCCTACTCTCACCAGTACTCATTTCCCTCTTCTACTCATCCTGACGCCCCTTGCAACCTCTCACTCCTCATAACATTCCTGCTCGTCTACCCTACTCTCACCATTACTCTCGTCCCTCTTCTATTCTCATCCTGACGCCCCTTGCAACCTCTCACTCCTCATAACATTCCTCCTCGTCTACCCTACTCTCACCAGTACTCTCTTCCCTCTTCTATTTTCATCCTGACGCCTCTTGCAACCTCTCACTCCTCATAACATTCCTCCTCGTCTACCCTACTCTCACCATTACTCTCGTCCCTCTTCTATTCTCATCCTGACGCCCCTTGCAACCTCTCACTCCTCATAACATTCCTCCTCGTCTACCCTACTCTCACCAGTACTCTCTTCCCTCTTCTATTCTCATCCTGACGCCCCTTGCAAC
The DNA here is from genome assembly GCA_037127315.1 of Ascarosepion bandense. Classification (NCBI taxonomy): domain Eukaryota; kingdom Metazoa; phylum Mollusca; class Cephalopoda; order Sepiida; family Sepiidae; genus Ascarosepion; species Ascarosepion bandense. The sequence goes on along the minus strand of JBBBDQ010000795.1, from coordinate 2,133,957 downwards.
CTCTCACTCCTCATAACATTCCTCCTCGTCTACCCTACTCTCACCATTACTCTCGTCCCTCTTCTATTCTCATCCTGACGCCCCTTGCAACCTCTCACTCCTCAGAACATTCCTCCTCGTCTACTCTACACTCACCAGTACTCTCTTCCCTCTTCTACTCTCATCCTGACGCCCCTTGCAACCTCTCACTCCTCATAACATTCCTCCTCGTCTACCCTACTCTCACCATTACTCTCGTCCCTCTTCTATTCTCATCCTGACGCCCCTTGCAACCTCTCACTCCTCATAACATTCCTCCTCGTCTACCCTACTCTCACCAGTACTCTCTTCCCTCTTCTATTCTCATCCTGACGCCCCTTGCAACCTCTCACTCCTCATAACATTCCTCCTCGTCTACCCTACTCTCACCATTACTCTCGTCCCTCTTCTACTCTCATCCTGACGCCCCTTGCAACCTCTCACTCCTCATAACATTCCTCCTCGTCTACCCTACTCTCACCAGTACTCTCTTCCCTCTTCTATTCTCATCCTGACGCCCCTTGCAACCTCTCACTCCTCATAACATTCCTCCTCGTCTACCCTACTCTCACCATTACTCTCGTCCCTCTTCTATTCTCATCCTGACGCCCCTTGCAACCTCTCACTCCTCATAACATTCCTCCTCGTCTACCCTACTCTCACCAGTACTCTCTTCCCTCTTCTATTCTCATCCTGACGCCCCTTGCAACCTCTCACTCCTCATAACATTCCTCCTCGTCTACCCTACTCTCACCATTACTCTCGTCCCTCTTCTATTCTCATCCTGACGCCCCTTGCAACCTCTCACTCCTCATAACATTCCTCCTCGTCTACCCTACTCTCACCAGTACTCTCTTCCCTCTTCTATTCTCATCCTGACGCCCCTTGCAACCTCTCACTCCTCATAACATTCCTCCTCGTCTACCCTACTCTCACCAGTACTCTCTTCCCTCTTCTACTCTCATCCTGACGCCCCTTGCAACCTCTCACTCCTCATAACATTCCTCCTCGTCTACCCTACTCTCACCATTACTCTCGACCCTCTTCTATTCTCATCCTGACGCCCCTTGCAACCTCTCACTCCTCAGAACATTCCTCCTCGTCTACTCTACACTCACCAGTACTCTCTTCCCTCTTCTACTCTCATCCTGACGCACCTTGCAACCTCTCACTCCTCATAACATTCCTCCTCGTCTACCAACTCTCACGAGTACTCTCTTCCCTCTTCTACTCTCATCCTGACGCACCTTGCAACCTCTCACTCCTCATAACATTCCTCCTCTTCCAGCCTACTCTCACCAGTACTCTCTTCCCTCTTCTACTCTCATCCTGACGCCTCTTGCAACCTCTCACTCCTCATAACATTCCTCCTCGTCTACCCTACTCTCGCCAGTACTCTCTTCCCTCTTCTACTCTCATCCTGACGCCCCTTGCACCCTATCATTCCTCATAACATTCCTCCTCGTCTACCCTACTCTCACTAGTACTCTCTTCCCTCTTCTACTCTCATCCTGACGCCCCTTGCACCCTATCATTCCTCATAACATTCCTCCTCGTCTACCCTACTCTCACTAGTACTCTCTTCCCTCTTCTACTCTCATCCTGACGCCCCTTGCACCCTATCATTCCTCATAACATTCCTCCTCGTTTACCCTACTCTCACTAGTACTCTCTTCCCTCTTCTATTCTCATCCTGACGCACCTTGCAACCTCTCACTCCTCATAACATTCCTCCTCGTCTACCCTACTCTCACCAGTACTCGTTTCCATCTTCTACTCTCATCCTGACGCCCCTTGCAACCTCTCACTCAGCATTTTACTCTAACTGGTGCGCATTGGGTTTACAAAGGAGAAAAGTTATGAGAAAGAGTGACAGGTTATAGGGGGGTGACAGGAAGTGGGTAAGAGAAGGATGAGAATACTGACGAGAGTAGATTGGACGGAGAAAGAAGAATGAGCGAGAGGAAGCAGGTTCGTAAGTTAGGAGATGACTATTGACTTTACATTTAAATTCTTGGAGATTGTAGCAGTCGGAGAAGAAAGTAAACTGAAGGGAATTCCACAGGCGGGAAGTGCGAGAAAAGAAGCTGTTAGAGTATAACTTGCTTTTACAGTTTATTGGTTTCACAGTAAAATTTCGCACCTAGTTGCTAATCTAGTGCCTCGTGTAAATTCATACATAGAGGGCACCTGTGATCTAAGTTCACCAGGAGCAGAAGCTGTGAAAGTATTTGTAGAATAGACATAAGGAAGCCACATTACGCCAGTGAGAAAATGATTGAATCCAAGTCGGAATCGATCACATTACAGATTCTCCGTTGGCTTTTGTCAAGGACCCCTAGGTGGATTTCAGGGGCACCGGCCAGATATGCAACAGCACTTGCTGATATACTATTAATCCCAATCTCCATGTTCGTGATTATTCACACAGTAACGTTTTTTAACATTACAATTATGTTCTTTGTTTTTTTAAAGTTATATGCGTATTTTTTAGTTTTTCTTTCCAACTAGTTCGAATTTCAGTTGAATTCATTGCATTCACTTACACGCAAATATCCTTAGGAAATATATCAATCCATCTCTTCCCTCCAGTTGTGGGTTAAATAACAAGACAGATTAGGTTCTATAGCCTTAGTCTACCGCAGAAAGCAATGGCAACCTACTGCGGGATAATCTTCTGCCCTGTCAGTCATGTCTCTTTTGAGACATGATCGCCCAAGCGTCTATCACGTAAGGCACTTACCTGACTGACTGAATATAATAGTTGAAAACATGATTAAGGCTTCCACTGGGCATAAAGTGGGGGATCGATTTCCTATTCTTTTAAGTAATAAACTGATCCCCCACTAATTACTACATAATAATATAGTACATCACTTCCCCCGTCTTGTTATGAGTCAAATAATAGGACAGATTAGGTTCTATAGCCTTAGTCGTCAACCAGTCTACCGCAGAAAGCAATGGCAACCTACTGCGGGATAATCTTCTGCCCAGTCAGTCATGTCTCTTTCGAGATATGATCGCCAAGCACGTATGGCACTTAAATGACTGACTGAATATTATAGTTGAAAACATAATTAAGGCTTCTAATGGGAATAAAGTGGGGGATCGATTTCCTATTGTTTTAAGTAATAAACTGATCCCCCACTAATTACTACATAATAATATAGTACATCACTTCCCCCGTCTTGTTATGAGTCAAATAATAGGACAGATTGGCTTCTATAGCCTTGGCTGGTAACCAATCTACCGCAGAAAGCAATGGCAACCTACTGCAATATAATCTTCTGCCCAGTCAGTCATGTCTCTTTCGAGACATGATCGCCCAAGCGAGATTGTTTTAACAGATAACTTAACGTGCGACATAAAAATTCAAAAATCTAAGCAAAGTATGAAGTAACAAAAAAATTAATGAGGAGCAAAGAAAAAATTCTGAACATTTATGTAATATCAGTCGTTTTATATACCAGTAAATGTTGGACAAACACCGAACAGATGACGAAATTGGTTGAGACAATAGAATGCTGCCTACAGAAGGATACTGAGCATACTATAAACGGATTGTTTATGCAACGAAGAAATTTTGTATTAAAATTGAAACAAAAAGAGAGAACTGATACGCAAAAAATTAGAAATCGCACTTCTCGTCTGTAGAACTTTCATCGGATACTTCCCCGATAGCTTTTTCTTCTTCTTCTTCTTCTTATGTGCCCTTTCCTTTCAGGACGTAGGCGATAATAGTTCTCCACGTTTCCCTATCCTTGCTGGCTCTTAGTATTTTTGTCCTGTTACACCTCGCAACCCCCGTTCCGTCATCCACCTGATCAGGCCCTTTAAATGTGTTATCCGTTGCCTTTCTGTCTCTTTTTTCTTCTATCTGACCTATCCGTATCAGGTTCTCTAAACCTTCCTTCCTCATTGGAACTTCAGTTGTCTCTTCCTGATGCTCAGTATTAATTTCCTTTTCGTCTCCATTCTTTCCAACACCTCACTGTCTTCCCAGTCAACTTTGATATTCAAAAATCTAAATGCGATGTCAGTCGTCAGCTTCTGTCTTCTTCATTCTTTTATTTTACTCTCTCGGTAATATTAGTTTTTGTTCGTATTTTCCAACACTCAAACCATTTGCGTTCTAGTGGCTCGGTTACTTCTGTTTTAGTTAAATGATAAAAGCACACAACAAAAAGAAGAAATATGTATTATTTTCTAAATTGAGCAAGCTATGATTCGTTTGTTTGGCTAATTGCGTCTGACAATATGACTCGCGTGTATATCATAAGCAGACTGCGTGTAAGCATATAGGCTTTGTTTCAAACACAGAAAACAACGTTGGCAGGCGAGTCTATATTCAAAATTGTGAATTCGCGAGCGATCGGTATCATAAGAAGAGTATCTTTCTGAAAGTGAAGGCTTCGTTTTTTTTGTTGTTGTTCATCTTCCAAGCAGAATTTTCAGTGATAGATTTACGTATATGTGTAAATATTCTCAGATATAATCTGTAGAGAGAAACAGTAAGACTAAAAGAAAGAAACAAGAGGAAAACTGTATGTAACAACTTATTCCATCTAAACAATATCCAGATAGACATGACATAGATATAATCTAATCTAAAAAATAAAAGAAAAACATGGCAATCAAAACTCACAAGCAAATATATATAAAATAAACTATTAAAACTGTTCCTCACAACACATTGGAGAAACATGCAGAAATTTAAAAACAAAAAAAGTATCTATGAACACAAAAGGGACCTCATAAATAACAAGTTAAAAATACAGTCGTCATACAAAGAAATAACTTTTGACCTAAAAATGCTATACTTTCCTAATATTTTCCCAGGTCAACATATACAACAAACAAATTAAAAAAAAGAAAAAGAAAATGCCTTTTATTTCGTTTGGGAAGTCACTCTAGTATGTGGTTATGGCTTTCTATTGCACGACAAACATTTCGCATCGAGGTGTGAAATTTTGCGAGTTAAGCAAACTTTTAAATTCGAGAAAATTCGTTTATTTCTAACAATGAGTCAGATTTGAATTTTTAAATCTAGAATTTGTTTTGTTTATACCACAGAGTAACGTCGTTTCCTACATGTGTGACAGTTTTGGAAACACCAGACTCTCTAAGTTTGGATGTGCCGGTGATGCAATGTATAATTGGTAAGAATCGTTTATCAGAAATGGATTCGATTTGTGTTCTTTATATTCACACAAATTTAAATGCGATCATCTGAAAAACGAAAGACAATCAAGAAGCTATAAGAAGCCAAAATTGGTTAGATTTCTTTAAGGACATTCTATTTATATTGGTTAAAAATAGAGCATTAACAGTTATTACGGATAATTTAGTTAGTAGTGTTGTATTTTTTATAATATATTAGTAATTTTAATTTATTATTAGGATAAACGGGAGATACATTAGTATGAATGAGATTTTTTATTATTTTTCATCCTGTTTGCAGTTATCGTGCATCTGATTGCAATAGAAGTGTTTGATATATTTAGGGTCTTTTGTGGAAGAACCATATTTTGTTTGATGTGTGTTGAGATTTTTGAAATATCGTCTTATTCGTTTGTGGTGATACCGGCCGAGCAAAAGCGATGAACCGGATGTTTGCTCTATAACGACCAGAAAGCAAATGACCAAAGTCGTCGTTGCGCATCCGGTTGAAAAATAAAAATTAATCAAATATCAAATTTCCATTTTGTGAGCTTACGCGAATTTTATTTACTAGCCAATGGGAAGCCCAGAATCAGATTCAAGTGTGAAATCCCAAACGAGCTGCTTTTGATCCAAAAAGCAGATATAAAAAGCCGAGACAGAAAGCACCCAGCAAACAGACCGAAGGAGACCGACCGACGGATAGACGAGAGTGATTAGTACCTCCCTCGGCCAAGTCAAGCGCCTACTATGTTCGCCTCCCTTCACCTCTCATTGCTTTCTTCCCTGTCTCAAAAGTACTTACTGACCTAAGGAGCGACTACATCAATGACATTCCTTACTCACGACGTTCCCAAATTCCTAAACCTTAAATCTCGTTCAGCTTATTATTTGCCATGATGTTCATGTTCATTTAATCCCCGTTGGACCTATACTTCAACTTATTACGTTCAGTGTAAAAACATTCATTGATATGTGTATATATATAAAAATGTTATTTTTATACTCAAATTGCTTTTCTTGGTTTTATAATCATTTTATGACTTATAGTCATAAAATATAGTCATGGCTATCTACCATAAGGCCAAGTTCCGGAAACCTGCAACAATATACAATTACCCTTCTCTAGAACGGACTCCCAATACAACTAGAAATATAATAGATAAGATATCCCCAATAAGTTCACCTACAATGTGGTTTGGAATGTCATTATTAATGAAAGTCTGCTTATTAATTTTTAGTTCAGAGTAAGATTTGTTTTTTGTGGAAGAGTTGTTTT
>JBBBDQ010000795.1:1972500-2125000 GCA_037127315.1 Ascarosepion bandense | reverse complement strand
ATACAAGAAGTGTGAGAAAAGAAACTTTTTGGGTCTCCAAAGGAGAGTCTGTAATGTGATAGGTACTGATCTGGCGGCTCGACTGCAGCCACTTCCCCATCGTCGAAATGTGGCCTCCCTTTGTCTGTTCTATAAATACTTTCATGGCTTCTGCTCAGATGAACTTAAATCACTGATGCCTCCTCAACAGGTGTTTACTCGTGCAACCAGACTGGCAACTGGGTCCCACCCATTCACAGTCAGGTTAGCCAAATGCAGACGACAATTCTACTCCTGTAGCTTCTTCTCTCGCACTTCCCGCTTGTGGAACTCGCTCCCGTATTCTTGCTTTCCTGACGGCTACAACCTCCAGAAATTTAAATGGAAAGTCAATACTCATCTACTAACCACTGGACTCTAGCTCTCTCTCTCTCTCTCCACCCCTGTATAACCTTCCCTTTCTCTCCACCTATGTATCTGTCATCGCACCTGCTTTCTCAGCTTTCTATTGTTCCTTTCTAACTAGTTTGTACTCCTCACTCTGTTCTAATTAATCTTTTTACATTTATGAAGCCCCCTGCACATCAGTGGCGTTTCCGCCTTGCTCGGGGTGAAAGAGACGGTTACATTTTACTTTTTTGATGGGAAAAGGGTGGGAACTTGATGCCAATTTAGTAGTATGAGGAAATCCATGCGGTCGGGCCACCAGCGAAAGATGCTTATCAGAAGGTTTGAGTTTCGGAGCGCGCGCTTACACACACATACACCAACACTCACATATACAAACCCACATGCATATATATATTTTTTTTTTTTTTTTTTTTAATCATCTCACCCCAAGCAAGGCATTCCACTGCCACTATTGCGCATGGGGCTACATAGGGGAAGGTAAAGAGAAGGAGTGGTTAGACATAGGGAATGTCAGGAGAAAGGTGATAGATGAGTAAGGATAGCGAGGATGAGTGTCGGGCAGATGGGAAGAGTGTTTGATAGAATGGGAGCAGGTTAGTGTGTTAGGAGGTGTCTATTGACCTTACATTTAAACTCCTGGAGATTGTAGCCGTCGGGGAAGCAATCGTTTGGAAGAGAATTCCACAGTCGGGAAGTGCGAGGAAAGAAACTGTTGGAGTAGAAGTTACGGCTGCATTTTATCGATTTCACTGTAAAAGGGTGGGATCTAGTTGCTAATCTAGTATCTCGTGCAAATTCGTATTTAGGGGGCACCAGTGATCTAAGTTCATCGGAGCAGAAGCCGTGAAAGTATTTATAGAAGAGACACAGCGAAGCCACGTCTCGCCGGTGGGAGAGAGACTGCAGGCGGTCTGCCAAGTCGGTATCTATCACATTACAGACCCTCCTCTGAACCTTATCGAGAAGCCCGAGGAGAACAGCAGGGGCACCCGACCAGATATGGCAGCAATATTCAATGCACGGGCGGATGGTAGATTTGTAAATGTGCAGGATAGATTTAGACGGAAAAAACTTCCGGGCCCTACACAGAGAACCGACTTTCATAGCAGCGGATTTAGCAATGGATTCGATATAGTCATTCCATTTGAGGTCCGCTGAAAGTGTGAGACCAAGGAGGCGTAGTGTTTTACTCTCTGGGAGGCAGGCCTGGTCCATGCTAATGGGAGGTAGGTGAGATTGTCGATGATGGTTAATTGACAGTAGCTTCGTTTTAGAAGCATTAAAATTTACTAGCCATTTCTTACCCCAGTCCAATATGGATTGGAGGTCTTTTTCAATCTCGGCTGCAAGTTTAGCTTTGACGCCTACACCAGATTTTTGTTGGAGGCGAGAGTAAACTGTGGTGTCATCGGCGTACAAACCTATTTGGGTTCTTATGGAATCAGGGAGATCATTAATATATATCAGGAAGAGTGTAGGACCTAAGATGGAGCCTTGGGGGACACCTGCGTTTGTATGGTAGTTCTGAGAGGCATGTCCGTTTAATACCACTTTCATTGTGCGGTTAGAGAGGAATGACTGGATTAGTTCAAACAAATGTCCAGTTATACCATAGCTCCGCAGTTTACATAGAAGGCCAGCATGCCAAACTCTGTCGAACGCCTTAGATATATCCAATGCAACGGTTCGAGCTTCGCCATTCCTGTCGAGTGCCTGGTATATGTACTCGGTGATGGTCGTTAGCATATCAGCAGTAGACCTGGTGAAGCGGAAACCATATTGCTTGTCCGAGAGGAGCCTGTGTGCTGTGAGATGCTGAACCACCTCGGCGTTGATAATGGCTTCGAACACTTTGCCAAAGATCGGAAGAAGGCTGATAGGGCGGTAATTTGCAGGGTCAGAGGGTTCTCCAGTGTTTTTAAATATAGGAACTATAGAGGAAGATTTCCAACAGGCAGGAAAGCAGGAAGCAGATAGGCAGAGGTTGTAGAGCTTAGAAAGGATAGAGGAGAGTTCAGGGGCACATTTCTTTAAGACTATGGTTGGGATTCCGTCACCACCGCTCGCTTTGTGAGGGTCAAGTTTTAAGATTATCTTAGAGACAAGCGAAGGTGTAATGTGGACATCATTCAGTTGTGCCTCGGTTCTAGGTGAGAAGTCGGGTGTAAAAACTCCAGACGAGTCCAGACTCGAATTGTTCGAGAATCTGCGGGCAAAACATTCAGCCTTATCTGCTGGGGAGGTGAGGACCTCAAATTTGTTGATTAGCGGGGGTATTGTGGACTTGCTCTTGTTAAGTACTCTTTTACAGAGTCGCCAGTAGTCTTTAGAGCCGAATTTAGAGCATGCTATGCGTTGCTTCATTCTGGCAGCAAACAACATCTTAGCTTCGTTAAGTACCCTTTTACACTTATTACGAGCTGAAGTGAAAAGGCGCCTGTTTTGTTCCGACGCATAGTTACGATAAAGTCGGAAGAAATGATTCCGGTGGGCAATGGCAGCCGAACAAGCGGGTGAGAACCATGGAGACGAATGAGATTTAAGCTGGAATTTCCTAGCAGGGATGAAGGCATCAATGCCAGCCTTAACCCAGGAGGAGACCTCGGATGCACATTCTTCGATGGGAAGACTAAAGACGTTGTTCCAAGGGATGTCACAGAGGAAGTCTCGGAACGAATCCCAGTCTGCTCTTTGATAGCAGTATGATATTCTACTTGTCTGTGTTTCATGGGTCGGGCGGGAGTGGAGTGAAATATTGACGGACACTACAGTGTGGTCAGAGTTTCCAAGTGGGCAGAGTTGTCTGGTAGTGCAAGAGTCTGGGATGGAAGTGAAGCAGAGGTCTAGAAGTGAGTTCCTTCCGTTAGGGTTGTCGGAGAAACGCGTGGGGAAGTCCACTACTTGCGTAAGGGATTGGGTGATTGAAAAGTTCATGGTGTGGACACCAGCAGGGTCAGTGACAGCGTTCTTCAGCCACTTGGTGTGGTGGGCGTTAAAGTCACCAAACACGAATACATGGGCAGAGGGATGGGTAGAAATGGCTTTGTCAATATTGTCAGAAATGATGTCAAGTAACGAACAGTCAGGGGAGGAAGGAGAGCGGTACAGAAAGAAGAGATAGCTAATCGAGCTGAGAAGTGAGAGGCGGAAGCACATGAAAGAATGATCTGGGGATTCAAAAGATGACACCCTAGCTAAGGGAAGGTGTTCGCTGACATAGACACCAAGCCCATGCATATGAACATTGGAGTCCTTCCTGAAGAGGGGAAGGTAGCCAGGAACGCAGAACTCAGATGAGGGGATAGAAGGGTTAAGATTAGTTTCACATAGGGCTAATATATCAGGTGAGTTATTATGGAGGAAAGAATCTACGCTGGGGAAGTTGGTGCGGATGCCGCGTATGTTAGTGAAAGAGATGCAGACAGGTTTGGGCGTTTTCAAATGAGCTGGTTTAGTTTTGTTATTATGTTTGCTTTTTTCCATAGTAATTCAGTTAAGGAGTGGTCTTAGAATAGAATCAGTCGGTCAATCATTTGCAACTTGTGAAGGATGGAGACTGGCGCGGCCTACAACATAATGTGGCCTCGGGGTTGCCCACCGAACGTTCATGCAGGGACGCCCGTCCATGCGCGATATGGCACTACAAGAACCCCGGTATTATTCAACTGTTGATCAGAGCAGCCTCTCAAGACGCTACGCAAGAGTTCGGGCTCCTAACTACCAGTCGGAAGCAGCAACCAGGAAACTGCCAACCCGGTACCCTCAGAATGTAAAGACGTTGCCACCATACTCCGTAACTGCAAAGAGCTTCCCGCTGAACTAACACCAAGACCAGAGAAAGGGGATGAACCGGGAACCCCTTCCTAAACAAGAAACAAGGTGATCACCTCTAAACTCATTCAAAAGAAGGGGGTGGAGTGTGAGACCGGGCGATAGTAGAAACTATCTACTCCAATTAAAAAAAAACAAAAAAAAAAAAACACAAAAACAAGGAAAAAGTGACTGAGGCTTACAAAGTTTTAACTTAGTAAAAGTCGAAAATACCCTTCAATAGCAAAATTATTTACACAAATTAAGTGACGAAAAAAAAAACAAAACAAAAACAAAGACGGCCAAAAGACGAAAAAAAATAAAATAAATAAATAAATAAATAAAATAATTTCCAAGAAATTTCACAAAAACAGACTGAAAAAATGGACTGAATCCCAGTTGACTTACCACAAGCAGCTAACACTGTAAAGTTGATTTAATTCAATTTCTGAAGACAAAAATAGAAATTAAACCGTTTTTTACAGAATATAGTCGAGTTATGTTGCTTGCGTTCGCTTGCCAAACCGTTAAGAATTCAATCTCTCGAAGACAGAAATTTAAATCTTCTACAAGACAAAACTAATGGAAATAATTGAACCGTGATGCTATTTATCATTAGTCGAAAATACCCTTCAATAGCAAAATTATTTACACAAATTAAGTGACGAAAAAAAAACAAAACAAAAACAAAGACGGCCAAAAGACGAAAAAAAAAAATAAATAAATAAAATAATTTCCAAGAAATTTCACAAAAACAGACTGAAAAAATGGACTGAATCCCAGTTGACTTACCACAAGCAGCTAACACTGTAAAGTTGATTTAATTCAATTTCTGAAGACAAAAATAGAAATTAAACCGTTTTTTACAGAATATAGTCGAGTTATGTTGCTTGCGTTCGCTTGCCAAACCGTTAAGAATTCAATCTCTCGAAGACAGAAATTTAAATCTTCTACAAGACAAAACTAATGGAAATAATTGAACCGTGATGCTATTTATCATTAGTCGAAAATACCCTTCAATAGCAAAATTATTTACACAAATTAAGTGACGAAAAAAAAACAAAACAAAAACAAAGACGGCCAAAAGACGAAAAAAAATAAAATAAATAAATAAATAAATAAAATAATTTCCAAGAAATATATATATATATATATATATATATATATATATATATATATAGTTACATGAATTAATGAATATAGAGATGAGGGTACACACAAGTATATTATTCAGATGTTAAAACAATTGCTCAATGTAAGAACAGAGATATTTTATATAAATATATATGTTTTAATAAATATACATATTATTCTACGTCTATGGCACAAATCGGAGTTTCATGCGTTATGCAATCATCAGGTGCATATTTCAAACTAACAGTTTAATAGATTTGAATTTAAGTTCCCTCGATGTTCATGGAAGCTAAATCTGACAAAGTTAGCCTACTGCCTTTTAATAATAAGCGTAAACTTTTAATAGACAATGACTACTTAGAAATACAAAATTAAAATTTCATAAGTAAAATTCTAAAATTAAAATTAAACCTAAAATTAAAATTTTCAAATTAGACTTTAAAAATTAAAACAATATTAAAATGCAAGGAGATGAAATCATAACGGCGTAACTTATAATTATTAATAGTAATATTTGCAGGGGAAAGAAAAAAGTGTGATATTTAACACTCATGAATATCGACTGAACTCAAATTCAAATCTTTTAAAATGTCAAGTTGTTATAAGCATCTGATGATAATGCATGAAACTCCGACGTAAATCAATATATATATATACTAGCAGTATAGCCGGCGTTGCTTGGGTATAATGAAAGTTTTAAAACTAATCCATAGTCCTGGAGCTCAGACTCTTTGGACGTTGGCACGAAAGATAAAATCAATAGTTGTTTCCTGTTAAAGCGAAACCGTAGGCTGAAAGAAAAATGAATGGATGTAAGTCAAATTTTGATTTCCTTGTATCGATATCAAATGAGTTTTTCGTCGTAAACTGAATTTTGAAGGCTAAATAAGTCCTCTGAGTAAATGGTATCATGACTGAGACTAAGAACTACAATTATATCTACTTAGAGCCAAACCCGAAGCAAAAATTAAAATAAAAGGGCTGTAAAAAATACAGACATACAGACAGACAAACGGACACACACACAGCATCTTGCCTTTTATATATATATATATATTTATATATATATTATCGATTTTATGCACTATTTTAAGAACTGCAACCTTGAAACTTCTGAATATCGTTTCTTATGTCTTTGTCTATGTGTGTATCAAATTTGATTAAAATCGGACCACTCCTCCTATAACCGATTTTTTCGATTTTCGATATTTATCGGGGGTACCTCGACACAAAACCTAGCTAAGAACATCCACAGGCGCTTATAGTTCAACTGTGTAAATTTTGAAGATAATCGTTTCAGCCGTTTCGGAGTCTATAGGTAACGGACACACACACACACACACACACACACACACACACACACACACACACACACACACACAAAGTTCCATTTATATATATATATATTAAACCTAGTGAGCCAACTAGTTGTAATTGCAGAATTAAGAACAACTGCCCGCTACAAGGTAAATGCCAGCAAGATAGTGTCATTTACCGGGTTAAAGTTTATAAAAACGCAGAAGATACGGAACCCTAAACATACTTAGTTGCTACTCAAGACAGTTTTTAAAAAAAGATAATATAACCACAGTAGTAGCTTTAACAACGAAAAGTATCAAAACACAGCACCACTCTTTCTATCTATGTGTGGTCTATAAAACAAGAACTGAACGCAGACCCCATTTTAAAATGTGAAATATTAAAAAAATGTACTAAGTTTAAAGCTGGACATAAATTTTGCAGGTTGTTTGTGGAGGAAAATACTTGCAATAGCGACGTTTGAACCTACAAGTAGTTTATTGAATTCTAAAACAGAAATACTTAATAAGTGTAGACATAGGAAGTCTTGGCTTTTGGATTAGGTATGTTTCATAGGTTTACCTATTCCCTTAATTTCTTTAGTTGTCGTTGGTTGGTTTAGGTTTCGTCTTCGCTAGGTTGGTGTTTATATTTGTTTTCTTAATAAAAGTTCCCCCTATTTGTGTTTGGTGTCTTCCTCTTTTGGTCACGTGGGTTATTGAGTTCCCTTTATTTTGTCGTTGTTAATTTCCTCTTCAGCCAACGTTCGCCTGAAGGTCCGCTTAGGTGAAACCTTGGTAGGTTTGTTGGCTCACCAGGTTTAATCTACTTATTCTGCACTGCTTAAGTATTGAGCGCTTTTTTGTTAATTGATTACTCCTTACTACGCAAGGAAATTAATGTCATATGTAGACATTGTAAATTATTCACATTAGAATATGGATAAAACCTAAATTAAATAACATGCTCACCGACGAATTAGGCAAAAATAAAAATAAAAATAAAAATAAAGCCAAAAATGGAATAAGTTAGTTTTCCTTTTTTTAAAATAATTCTCACCTTTGTATCAGGATAATAAACTTTACAGCAAATTGATAGATGGAGCGAAAAAAATAGCAGTTCGAGGTTTCTTTGGAAAAAATCTTTTCTTTAACAAATAGACGAAAGGGAACGAGTAAAGGAGATGGTTACTACAAAAAAGGAATATCACATCAAATGTAATAAAACTGAAGGGAAAATGATAAGATCAGATAAATGCGAAGGGAAATAGACAAGAGAAGAATAGGGTCAAGGAAAAAGAAGAAAAGAAGAGGAAAAAAGTTGGTTAGCACAGAAATTCTTCGGGGTCAAACCCCAAGGTGAATCTCCATTCTGATTAGCCGCACACACACCCACACAAAATAAACACCCACATACATTCACAGTAAACCGAAAGTATTTGTCATTTGAATGTAAATCGTCTGCACAACCACACCAACATTGCCTGATGATGAGAATTAATCTCGAAAAATTGGCATAACCATATAATTACATTATATTATATTATATTATATTATATTATATTATATTAATCTCTATAATACTCATTATATTGAGCACTGTTTATAATAAAATAAATGCCAGAGAACTCAAAATATAAAAAAACCTTGAGTCCTCTTCACTTGGAATTATAAATATTCATATATATATGTGTGTGTGTGTGTGTGTGTGTGTGTGTGTGTGTGTGTGTGTGTGTGTGTTTAAACAGATAGATAGATAGATAGATAAATAGATAGATAGATAGATAGATAGATAGATAAGTACAAGTACATATATTTATTCTAAAGACAGAACGTTCTGATATATATCACTGATTCAAGACCGCTCCAGAAAGAAAAACAGAATGAATTCTAATTCAACAAATGTTTATAATATTTTTTACCGTAAAAAGAAAACTCGCAAGTGTGCATATATATATATATATATACAGAGAGAGAGAGAGATGAGTGTGTATGTGTGCCAGCATATGCATGTATATATATATATATATACGGATAGCTAGACAGATACATACATTCATATATGATTATTAGAAAGAAAGAACGTTCTGATATATATCACCGATTAAAGTCTGCTCCAGGAAGAAAAACTGAATTAATTCTAATTCAATAAATGTTTATCATAATTTTTTATACGAAAGAAAAATCGTTTATTCCCAAATGTGCATATATATATATATATACATATATATATGTGTGTGTGTGTGTGTGTGTGTGTGTGTGTGTGAATGTATATATAAATATACGCACGTATATACATAGATAGATATGCATGTAGATAGATAGATAGATATGCATGTATATATATATCAATAGATATACATATATATATGTATATATATATGCATGTAAATATATATATATATATATATATATATATATATGTATATAGATACATATATATACATTTATAGATAGATAGATAGATAGATAGATAGATAGATAGATAGATAGATAGATTCACATGGATATATGATTATTAGAAAGAAAAAATGTTCTGATCACCGATTAAAGTCCACCCCAGAAAGAATAACTGAATGATATGAAGTATGAATTTCAAATATGAAACAAGGGAAGACTAAAGAAAAAAGAAAGAAATGAAAACACCAGTGAAGAAAGAAAATTAGGAAGATAAGA
Source organism: Ascarosepion bandense (assembly GCA_037127315.1). NCBI lineage: Eukaryota > Metazoa > Mollusca > Cephalopoda > Sepiida > Sepiidae > Ascarosepion > Ascarosepion bandense. The sequence continues at coordinate 2,115,692 of JBBBDQ010000795.1, read as the reverse complement.
AAATGTGGGCGAGTCAAAAAAGAAATCTCTTTTGGCGGAAAGAACGAACGAACGAACGAACGGACGAAGCCGGCGTCTACTGGAGAGGTTAATTTCCTTCTTTTTGTTGTTGACTTGTTTTGTGCTGGCGCTTGTTCATTCCCATGCATTCGCCGATCACGCACATGTTCGCCGAGGGTGGCCCGCAAAAGTCTTGAGACGTCACACCTACAGCCAAGCCGGTTGCGAACAAACACATGCCTCTTCGTGTGTACAAAACGAAAAAAATGAAAGTAATCACGCAAGATCTCTTCGTCTGTACTTCGGAAAGTATAAATCAATGAAGAAAAAAAAAATACGAATGTCAAGGCTACATAAAGAAACAGAAGTGTAGGGATAAAAAAACAACTGCAATTTCCCATGAGAAACTTAGTAAAAAACGCTCAACTTCTACTGAACAACTACTTTTGAGCCTATATTTATCGAAGCATTTAGACCATTAATTCAGGGTTGTGAGTTCGATGCTCACCAAGTACTCAACACGGTCGTCCTATTGTCAAACTAATCTTATTCTTTTAAGTACCATGTCCCTTCAGTACCTGGCCTTCCTCATCTCCCTAACCCTTGTAGCTCTTAACACCCTTTCTCTTGTTCTTCTTCTATGTGCCGTGTCCCTTCAGGACGTAGGCGACCATGGCCCTCCACATCTCCCTATCCCTTGTCACTCTTAACACCCTTTCTCTTGTTCTTCTTCTTCTATGTGCCGTGTCCCTTCAGGACGTAGGCAATCATGGCCTTCAACATCTCCCTATCCCTTGTAGCTCTTAAAACCCTTTCTCTTCTTCTTCTTCTTCTTCTTCTTCTATGTGCCATATCCCTTCTGGACGTATGCGATCATGGCCCTCCACATCTTACTATCCGTTGTAGCTCTTAACACCCTTTCTCTTGTTCTTCTTCTATGTGCCATGTCTCTTCTGGACGTAGGCGATCATGGCCTTCCACATCTCCCTATCCCTTGTCACTCTTAACACCCTTTCTCTTCTTCTTCATCTTCTTCTTCTTCTATGTGCCGTGTCCCTTCAGGACGTAGGCAATCATGGCCTTCCACATCTCCCTATCCCTTGTAGATCTTAACACTCTTTCTCTTTTTTTTCTTTTTCTATGTGCCGTGTTCCTTCGGGACATAGGCAATTATGACCTTCCACATCTTGTAGCACTTAACGCACTCTCTATTGTTCTTTTTCTATGTGCCGTGTCCCTTTAGGCCGTAACCGATCCTGGACTTCTCCATCATTGATAGCTTTTATCTCCCTTTTTCTTTTTACCCCTTCCAAACTCCGCTCTGCTATCCATTTGCTCAATCCTACCAAATATTTTACGTGTTGCTTTCACCTGTCTATATTTCCCTATATCTGACCTATGAGTAACACATTCTCCAAGCCCTCAGTTCGCATTCAATCAGTCTGTTAAGTGCCACACGTAGAAAAAAAAATCGCGTATTACTTTCATTACAGGAAGTAAATAGGTGGATATTTCAGTCAAGGAAGAAAATAGGCCGAAATTTGTTGCCTACGCCGAAAGTCATTCAGCAGTTAATTACATGACTGCGTTAGAGTTACGGGAGACAAAATGAGCGAGATGTAGTTCGATTTTTTTCTGGATATTCAGATCAATAAATGTAGGTTTCTTCAATAACTAATTGTTGATTTGAGTTCAGCATATACATTTGCACAGAAATAATGCTATTTTGGATAAATTTGAAGGGGGAAAAGCCTTCGGGACCTAAAACGAAAATTTACCAAACTTTCTACAATGAAAAATTTTGCCTACAAAAAAAAATTACCAGCAATAAATATGATTCTCATCAAAGCATAGAAAAGATAGAAATTTTTTTTATAAATTTTAATTATGAATAAGCTTAACGGAACCCAAACATCATATAAAGATTAATGTTCTTTGTATAGTGAATGACTGTTAATATCCAAGTAACGTAAATTTTTAGCTAGTATATATATATATGTGTAAATTTTAATTATGAAGAAGCTAAACTTAAACCAAACTTCATGAAAATATTAATATTCTTTTTAATTTGGGATGAATCTTAATTACCAAGTAAATTAAACTGATAGCAATTTTCTCTGTCACTTTTCATTATAAGAAGAACGGAAACCCAACTTCAAGTAAACCTTAATATTATTTTTATTTTGAATGACTCTTAATTTCCTAGTAATTTAAATTGTTTGCAATTATCTTTCTGAATTTTAATTTCGAGAATTCAATGGGCCATGAGACGAGAGATCGCTCTTAGACCACCTGGATTTAGGGTCGGTGTATCGTACTTAGTAGAGTCGACACCACACTGCGATCTAGTGAAGCTAAGCCCTCGATTAGTCCTCCGGATGAGATGGCCAATGCCGACTTGGTCCACCGTGACTGTCGGCGAAAAATGGCGTGCTATTTTGTTTTCAATTTTTGCCTTTTCCTCGTTGTGGCTTTGTCTCCATCTTTCTCGATTTGCATTTTTCTATATTCTACCTGTAATTGGAGTGTATTACTATAAAAAAAACTTACCTCAGTTACGCCAAACTGCCATCTCCATTTTTTTAAACTGTTACTCACTCCACATAAATCCATGAAATTGTAATTGGCTGCAAAATAGGTTTTTTATTAGTTAAACGCAGAACTCACTGGGGAATATAAATCATTTATTTTTTTATTCTGAATTTAACAACACTATCCAAAAATCTGCTCCGAAGAGTAAAATAAAAAATGCAATAAAATTTTGATATAATTTAATTGCTGGAATAAATAATAATAATTAAGGACATTATAGTCAGAAAAAATTTTTTTCGATTACTCATAGAATTTTAAAAGAATTGTTTTCATTTTTTTTATTATAATAATTCATAAAATTTTTAAAATCTTTGAAAGTACTTTTGCCTTTATATTTTTTAGTTTAAGAATTTTGATATTGCGTATCAAAAATTGAAAAGTTTAATAAAAATCGTTTTGCAGAAATATTTTTTAAATAATTTAAACTTCCACTGCATTTGATTTTTTATGGTAATTTCTATGTGCTAATTAAAAGGTCAATGGTTCCTCCCTTACGCGAAATGAGGACAATTTTGTTGTTTATGAACGCCATACTTTTTTTTTTTTATCTCTAATCAAGAACCTGTCAACACTATCTTCATTTACAACGCCTACAGGTAAAAAAATACAAATGTGATTAAGTAATAGTTTTATTCTAAATTTCACGCTATAAATAAGTAATATTTGTTTAAATCAGATTAATTTAACATAAGATTTGCTAATTTTTCCAAAATAATGTGTCACAGATGTATATTTTATTTTCGCTGGATTTTTACAACAGAGAATTAACTTGTGTTTACAAAAATGGCGAATAATTCAAAAATTGAAAAACATTCAAACTTTTATAATCCAAACAATATAATTATATGAAAAAAAAAAAACAAAAAAAAAACGAGCGTATTTTGCTTACTGGAAATAGTAAATTTAATCATTTAGTTTTCAATTAAAACTAATATAAAGGTCAAGGCAATATTCTAATTTTTAAAAATTCAGTTTTTAAAGTAACTATACTGTTTTTTTTTTCTCGCGATTTAATGGACATACCTATTTAAAGTTTAAATTTTACACGAAAGCTGATAAAAAATATATATTGGTCAGTCAAGTGCCATACGTGATACACGCTTGGGCGATCATGTCTCGCAAGAGACATGACTGACTGGGCAGAAGATTATCCTGCAGTAGGTTGCCATTGCTTTCTGCGGTAGACTGGCTGCCGACCAAGGCTCTAGAACCCAATCTATCTTGACATTTAACTCATGGCTAAAGTGAGAAGAGATAGATTATATTAGATTATTATATTAAGTATAATTATTGGGGGATACGTTTATTACTTCATTTCAATAGAAAACTGATCCCCCTCTTTATGCCGAGTGGAAGTTTTAGTTATGTTTCCAACTATTATATTCAGTCAGTCAGGTAAGTGCCATACGTAATACACGCTTGGGCGATCATGTCTCGCAAGAGACATGATTGACTGGGCAGAAGATTATCCTGCAGTCGGTTGCCATTGCTTTCTGCGATAGACTGGTTGCCAGCCAATGACAGAACCTAATCTGTCATGTTTTTTGACAAGGCTAAATGGGGAAGAGATGTATTATCTTATCAAATAGTAATTAGTGGGGGATCAGTTTATTACTTCATAACAGTATAAAACTAATCCCCCACTTTATGCCTAGCAGAAGCCTTAATCATGTTCCCAACTATTATATTCAGTCAGTCAGTTAAGTGCCATACATGATACACGCTTTGGGCGATCATGTCTCACAAGAGACATGACTGGCTGGGCAGATATTGTCCCACAGTAAGTTGCCATTGCTTTACTGTGGTAGACTGGTTGCCAGCCAAGGCTATAGAACCCAAACTGTACTATTATTTAACCCATAACTGGAAGGATTAGACGGATTAATAGCTTTCCCAAAGGTTTTTGCGCGTAAGTGAATGCAATGAATTCAGCTGGAATTCGAACTCGGCTCCCCGATTTCTCGTTCCGAGCCGATATCCAATGCACCACTACGCACATCCTGTTGGTATGCAGCCAAAAAAACAAAACTAAAATGTTATGAAAAGACCACATGTTCTTCTTTCTCTTAGAATAAAGGGACAAAACTTAGATCACGTGATCTTTTTATAATCATGCCAATTATAGCCTACATGAAAATAAAGAACTAATGAAGTAAAAAACGAAAATTTTTTTTTAAATAATTGGCACCACTACGTTTAATAATCTTTGCAATTTTGGATTTGACAATTTTGTTTCCACGTTGTAGTATTTTTATTAAAACAAATTTTAATAAAATGTAAGAGGGTGTAAACACCCACCATACAATTTAGTTATTTCCTTCTATATCGTTTATTAATGTGGTTTGATTATTATTTTTTAAAAAATTTGCCAACTTTCTTTTTTGACAATGTGTTAGCCAAAAGGGTCGTAAGGTGTACTATGATATCTATTTTGTTCAAATATATATATATATATATATATATATATATATATATAGGGTCGTAGTTGATGCTAAAAAAACACCGGGCACAGAGAAAATTGCCCGGATTTATTAGTTGACAATGTGATGACGTCATCAGTGTCATCCGTTTCCAGAAACTATGATTTTTGCGGATTCTTTCGGCTATTCCAATGGAAATTAGGCACAGAACGTGAACGAAAGCAGGAAATCGGGTTCGGACTTTCTAAGTATAACCAGTCTTTTCTCCCAAAACAGACTTTTTACTGCGTTCATTCGGATGTCTTCTTCGTGTTTCTTTCTTTCTTTCTTTCTTTCTTTCTTTCTTTCGTTCTTTCTTTCGTTCTTTCTTTCTTTCTTTCTTTCTTTCTTTCTTTCTTTGTGAATTGTTTAGTTTGATTTCTGAAGAAAACATTTTTCCTTGCCCGGATTTTCACTATGATTGCACGGATCGGCCCGGACCCGTGCCCGGTGTGCTCGGTAGTCAGATACGGCTATATATATATCGTCAAATATGTAGAGGGAAAGAAGAGAAATGATGTGTAAATGTAAAGAGGATCGATTGTTAGATTGAATAAACTATATGTAGAGAGAAAGCAAGACAGACAGGAAAAGAGAGTTTTAAACCGACACAAATAGATATATAAATAAAAAAAATTAAAAATCAAAGTTGTTCATCTTTTAGAACGACGCTATCCTAAGGGAGCTTGTGATCTTAGCAGGATTTATTATCGGTGGGCCAAATCTGTGAGCAGGTTTATATATTGTTCTGTGGTCATCGAATGAATAAATTTGATTTTTTTTTTCGGTTACGATCATTTAACATTATATAGTACAATATATATTTTTCCTAAGACCAAAATTGTAGATGGCGTTCTGTTTAGAAATAAGTCCTCTCGCATTGGAAGATGAATAAAACAGAAGCTTAATTTTTAAATAATTTTAGGAATGTAATAAATTCGCTAAGACTCAGTAGGGTCCTAGAATGAGGAAACCCCAATAAAATGTTATTAACTATCAAAAAAAAAAAAAAAATTTAAACAACTTTAGTAATTCGTATATTTAATCAATATATATCCACAAGTTATCGATTACCTACGTCCATGTATTTAACAATATTACTTCAAGAACGAAGGGAAGAGAAATTGTAGTGCAAATTGATCAACTAAATCATGAAGAATTCTTCTTCTTCTATGTGCCCTGTCCCTTCAGGACGTAGGCGATCATGGATCTCCACGTCTCCCTATCCCTTGTGGCTCTTAGTATGTTTGCTACGGTTGCTCCTGGCAACCCCCGTTCCGTCATCCACCTGATCAGACCCTGCAAATATGTTATCAGCTGCCTTCCTCTGTCTCTCCTTCCTTCTATCTGTCCAGTCAGTATCAGGTTCTCCAGGCTCTCCTTCCTCATTGCATGTCCCAGGAACTTCAGTTGTCTCTTTCACTTCTTCTTCTTTTTCTTCTATGTACCCTGTCACTTCAGGACGTAGGCGATCATGGTTCTCCACGTCTTCCTATCCCTTGTTGCTCTTAGTATGTTTGCTCCTGTTGCTCCTGGCAACCCCCGTCCCGTCATCCACCTGATCAGGCCCTGCAAATATGTTATCCGCTGCCTTCCTCTGTCTCTCCTTCCTTCTATCTGTCCAGTCAGTATCAGGTTCTCCAGGCTCTCCTTCCTCATTGCATGTCCCAGGAACTTCAGTTGTCTCTTCCTGATGATCAGCATCAATTTCCTTTTTGTTGCCATTCTTTCTACCACTTCGTCGTTGCTTGTATGCTCAGTCCACGATATCCGTAGCATCCTTCTGTAGAACCACATTTCGGCCGCTTCCAGTTTTGTCCTCATTTTCGATGATATTGTCCAGCATTCACAGCCGTATTGAAGAACTGACATCACGTAGCAGTCTAGCACTCTTTTCTTCGTTTCTATTGAGAGGGAATCTAATAGTATGAAACCAACAAAGACGGGTAGAATTTTACGGTACCGCAAATAAGCTTTAGATTAATTGTATTGAAATTTCGGCCCGAAGGCCATATTTGACCTCAGCTGCACCAGGGGTTGGAAGCCTAATTAGCTGCACAGCTGTTGATATTGTATTGCTCCAAAATGTGCAATACATATATATATATATATATATATACTAGCAGTATAGCCCGGCGTTGCTCGGGTGTAATGAAAGGTTTAAAACTAATCCCTGTTCCTCTAGCTCAGACTCTTTGGACGTTGGCACGTAGGTTGTTTAAAGTTTGATATCGAAGCCGTGGAACTTACTAAAAATGAATGGATGTAAGTCAAATTTTTATTTCCTGCTGTCGATATCAAATAATTTTTTTTTTGTCGTAAACTGAATTTTGAAGGCTAAAAAAGTCCTCTGAGTAAATGGTATTATGGCTGAGACTAAGAACTACAATTATACCTACTTAGAGCAAAAACCAAAATAAAAAGGCTGAAAAGCTGATTTTGATTAGATTCGACAGAATATCGGGCGAAATCGGAAAGAATAAGTAGCCCATCATCTGACCGGAAACCTAAAGAATATTTGTGCGAATTTTGGTGAGAATCGGATAAAAATTGTGGATTTGTATAAAACACATACAGACAGACACACACAAAAAACCCTACCTTTTTATATAAATATATAGATATATATAACAACTTAGCTAATGCACTAGTCATACACAGAAATAAATTCAACCAAAATTTTTATTATAAAAAAAAATAAAAAGAAGATAACTCACCAGGAAGGAAATGCCGCCATTGAATATTACCCAAATATTAATCTACCCTCAGGTTTTTTTCCTATTTGACCTTTTTTAACAGAATTACCACTCTCCTCATAGAGGATATGCGTTGTGGTGCAGTGGATATCGGCTCGCAGAAATCGGGGAGCCGAGTTTGAATTCCAGCTGAATTCATTGCTTTCAGTTACGCGCAAATACCCTAGGGAAAGGTATCAATCCGTCTATTCCTTCCAGTTATGGGTTAAATAACAGGACAGATTAGGTTCTATAGCCTTGGTCGGCAACCAGTCTACTGCAGGAGTAATGGCAACCTACTGCGGGATAATCTTCTGCCCAGTCAGTCATGTCTCTTTCGAGACATGATCGCCCAAGCGTGTATCACGTATGGCACTTAACTGACTACTCTCCTAAACAAACGTACACAACAGTATAAAGAAATCAAACGAAAATGGTTAGGGTTACCCCATGCCCTTTTCCCCTCCCTTTCATCTTTACCCTCACGCAGCTCTCTTCACCCCAATATTCCTGTCTTTCTCTTACCCATTCTTCGACACCTACTATGATCTGTTCTTCTTTCTCTTGACCCTCCTATTATGTAACCCCTGCGCACCAGTGGCAGTACTAACGTGCATGGGTTGAGATGATTATACAAAAATTAATATAATATAAAAAATAAACGATCAAAATTCCGACTAACATAACTATTCTCATTCAGTTTAGTGAGGTTTATATATATATATATATATATATATATATATATATATATATATGGTATATAAGCGTACGTATTATTTAAACATATTTATAAATGGAACTTTGTTTCTGTGTGTGTATGTCCGTTACCTATAGACTCCAAAACGGCTGAAAGAATTTTCTTGAAATTTTACACAGTTGTACTATAAGCGTCTGCGAGTGTTCTTAGCTAGGTTTTGTGTCGAGGTACACCCGATAAATATCGAAAATTGATAATCGAAAAAATCAGGCTATAAAAGGAGTGGTCTGATTTTAATCAAATTTGATACACTCATAGACAAAGACATAAGAAACGACATTCAGAATTTTCAAGGTTGCAGTTCTTACAATAGTGCAGAAAATCGATAATATATAAATATAAATGGCAAGATGTTTGTGTGTGTGTGTGTGTGTGTCTGTTTATCTGTCTGTATGTCCTTTATACAAATCCACAATTTTTATCGGATTCTCACCAAACTTCACACAAATATTTTTTAGGGTCTGTCTGAGTTCCAGGACCATGGATTAGATTTAAAGCTTTCATTACACCCGAGCAACGCCGGACTATACTGCTAGTTTTCAGTATAAAAATAGCGTTCATTAAATTCTTTCTGTTGCTAAGGTCATTTAATTCTGTTATTATTACTTTGTTTTTAATAAATTCATTTCATTTTATAACTTGAAAAAGTTCACATTGGATAAAACCCGTTGGAATCTAACACACACACACACACACACACACACACACACACACACACATATATATATATATAGTGTATCGAGTCAGCAAATAACTTTCTAAACATATACTGTTAAATATAAGAGACAATGAATGTCTATTTATTTAATCATGAGCCGTTCTAAACGTCGTATTTTGGCTTTAATTTCTGTCTCCGGTTTCGCTTTAAGTAGAAACAACTATTTCTTTTTAGTCTTTCATGCCAACGTCCAAAGAGTCTGAGCTCCAGGACCATGGATTAGTTTCAAAGCTTTCATTACACCCGAGCAACGCCGGGCTATACCGCTAGTATATATATATATATATATATATATATATATATATATATATAATTGTGTGGCCCTCAAGCAAGGCATTTTACTGCCACTGTTGAGCAGGGGGTTACGTAGGAGTAAAATCGCCGAAGAAAGAAGCATGCAAATTACAATTTATTGGTTTTACAGTATAAGGGTGAGGATCGTGTAAATTAATATATAGAGGGTACCAGTGAGTTAATTTCATCTGAGCCGTAAAATTGTTCGTAGAAGACACACAGGGAAGCCTCATTGCACCGGTGAGAAAGTGACTGTATCCGAGCTGCCAAGTCGGGATCGATCACATTACAGATTCTCCGTTGGAATTTGTTAAGTATCCCTTGGTGGATAACGGGGGCAGTATTCAATGCAGAGGCGGATGGTAGATTTGTATATGTGCAGGATTGTTTGTGACGGATTTCACGTATGACTGATTGAACATAATAGTTGGGAACATAATGAAGATTTGTTTGGGTATAAAGTGGGGGATATGTCTGCTATAGTTATGAAGTAATAAACTGAGACCCCACTAATTAGTACTTATTAATATAATGCTATAATGTAATCCATCACTTTCTCTTGCCAGCTATGGGGTTTATTGGATGGCAAATCGTCTGCCCAGTCTGTCATATCTTTTTCAAGACATGATCACCCAATCACTTAACTGTCTGGTATATATAGCACTTAACTCAAATTAGGAAATTTTATACATAAATTAATTTTATATATGCCGGTTAATAGAGAACAACTATGTGAGGCATGTCGATAGATGTATAAATAAATGTGAAAAAAACAATATATATATATCACAAAGACTTGTGATGTCACTCTTGATAGCAGCCCAAGCGCTAATCCCACTTTTAACAGATTACACCAAACAAGGAGGACAGGTGTTCTCTTCTGTCTACCGCTGAATAATAAAAGTCCTGTCCGTGAGGACATATAAGAAACCTGCCATATCCCTTTGGGACACAGATGTATTCGAATCAGCCAAATCTCAAATTATGACAATGTCCGAACAGAGGTATTTTCAGTTTAAATGTAAGACCTTTCCTTTTTGCTCCTTCTGATACTTTGCTTTGCGTTGGACATAACAGATATGTATTTCTCCAGATGTGGACACCTGCATTATTGTGTATTATAATATAAAAGTACTTTTGGGAACAATCATTATTGCTTTTATTTCATCTCTCCGTCCTGCCTTAACCTTACTTGCTGACCCAGCTTAATAATATTTATTTACTAACCCACGTGGGAGGAGAAATAAAATATAATTCATTTGCCAAAAGAAATAAATATATCCCTTCACAGGGAGAGATATATACACATGCATATAGAAAAATTATACATATAGACAGATAAATACACACACACACACACACACACACACACACACACACACACACACATATATATATATATATATATATATTGCAAAATTAGGAGTTACTTATCAATTACCCTAGAAAAGGATACAGTTTGACAGAGATAGATAAATAAATATGGAAAGGTAAATATTATTATTTTTCTACTTCTGCTATGTCCTTTCCAAATGTAGGTGATCACGGCCCTCCACATTACCCTGTGCTTTGTAGCTTTAAACAACCTTTCTCTTGTTATACCACTCAAACCCTGCTATGACACCCTTCTACAAATATAAAGACAAATATCTACATATACAGATAAAGATATTTTTTTAATTATAACATGTTTAAATTGCATGCGGATATTTTAGACATATTTTTCTCTCGCACTTCCCGCCTGTGGAACTCGCTTCCATATTATTGCTTTCCTGGCGGCTAAAACCTCCAGGAATTTAAATGCAATGTCAATACCCATCTATTAACCACTTGACTCTAGTTCTTTCACCACCCCGTATATCCTTTCCTTTCTCTCCACATTTGCAACTGTCATCACACCTATATTCTCTTCCTTCTCTTGCTCCTTTCTAACTGGTTCGTTTTCCTCTTCACTCTCTTCTAATTAATTTTTTTACTCTTATGTAGCACCCTGCACATCAGTAGCATTACCGCCTTGCTCGGGGTGATACGTTTAAAAAATATATATATGCTTGCATATTTCCTCGTTTGAGATACCTAATATTTTGCATGAGCCAAACTAGGAAAATCTATTGGATAACACAAACGAAGAGAATAATCATTATTACAATATGGAAAGTCCGTGAAATAAGACATGGGTGTTAATATTGCGTCAATACAAAAAAAAAAAAAAAAAAAGAGGCAGGAAAGATTTTTGAAAAAAGCCCGAAGGAAATAAAGCCATTATTAAGAGAAATTCCATTTGAAAGGAAAAGAAAATAGAAAAGACAATGACAGACATTTGTTTTCGTCAACCTCTTCAGAGAAGCAGAAAGGCGCACTCGCGTATTTGTTTCTCACGATGTAATGGAAATCGACGGAGATTGAATTAGGTTCACTTTAGTGCCACAGGTCCTACAAGCTGCAGAGTGTTTTAATGTAATCGACACAACGGCACGCTAACATTAAAGGAATATAGGACGTACATTGGCAGAAAAATGTTAGAACTTATAAAAAAAAAAAACCGACAAGGAAAATAACCCATATTTTAGATTGATGCAATTATCAGCAAGATATGTAGACTCTATCGAGTAAAGCACGAGAAAATACAAGAATCCAAAAGGAAGATAATGTATTAAGAGAGGCTCAGGACAAAGATTATTAGTGGCACATGAGAAATAGAAGCTTGTTTCAACGAACAAAAAACACGATAAAGTAAACTTAAACGAAAAAGATCTAAATGCTTTATGGATAATTTATAAATGTCGATGTCTTCCCAGGTTTGAACAGATACTTAGATTCATACGGTTTGGTGGGTAGAATATTTGAATTTGGGTTTTGTTTAACGACATAGGAACATCTGTGGGTTATTTAATGCCAAAAAGGTGGTGTTTTAAGGTATTTTTTAAATATTTGGTTATAGTGAGAAGGTTGATTTCGTCAGATTTTAATGAATTTTTTTTTTTAGAAAACTGAAAATGTCTTCTAGTTTTGTATTCAAAAGTGCTTTCCTGAGAATAAGTTTTTTCCTTAAAAATGTGTAATAGAAATAATTTTTTTTTTCAAAAATGTATTGTTGGTAATATTTTTCCTTCAAAACTGTATAGTTTTCTATAAAAGTCTATTTTTATGCATATATATCCAGAAAAGTGTATTTTTATAGTGTCATAGTGTTTTGACCCCAGTTTGGGGGTTGACTATTTGCCCATAGCTGGAACTCTAGCACATGCTACTACTGCGAATCCGGGTGGATCTAAGAGCAACAACAATTAAGAGGAGGTTCTATGCCCCTCACAACTTACCAATCAGTGACTGTGCTACCGGATGCATTTTACCATCAAGCACAGGACCAAGGGTAGAATATTCGAAATGAGCAAAAGGAAAACCAAATTCGGATTTTATTCAAGTTCGTTACAGTTTTCATTAAACTATTTCACGAATTCAGACGTTTGAATTTTAGTCGACTTCGTTATATTCAATTACGCAAAAATGCCTTTAGTAATTGACCTCACACTCTTATTCGGTTAGAAATGGAAGGACTTTGCTGAATCTACTGCTTGGTCGGGTCACTGTATCTTGCCAGAAAGTTTTTTTCTAGTCTGAATCCATCTTGGATATTTATAAATCTACCATTCGTCCGAATACCATTCGTTTGAATACTTTTTTTTTAATCATCTCACCCCAAGGAAGGCATTCCACTGCCACGATTGCGCATGGGGCTACATAGGGGAAGGTAAAGAGAAGGAGTGGTTAGGTATAGGGAATATCAGGAGGAAGGTGACAGATGAGTAAGGATAGCGAGGATGAGGGTTAGGCAGATGAGAAGAGTGCTTGATAGAATGGGAGCAGGTTAGTGTGTTAGGAGGTGTCTGTTGTCTAATACTGTTGCCATATCTTGTCGGGTACTTCTGCTATTCATCTTGAGGTTCTCGTCAGAATCCATCTTGTACATTTATAAATCTACCATTCGTCCGTGCATTGAATACTGTTGCTATATCTGTTCTAGTGCTTCTATTCACCTTGAGTTTCATGTCAGTCAGTCAAGTGCCATACGTGATACACGCTTTGGGCGATCATGTTACTTTCGAGACCTGACTGACTGGGGAAAAGATTATCCCGCAGTAGCTTGCCATTGCTCTCTGCGGTAGACTGGTTGCCGCCCAAGGCTATAGAACTCAGTCTCTTCTGCCATTTAACTTATACCTGGAGAGAGATGAGATTATATAACATTATTATATTAAATATAATTAGTGAGGGATCAGCTTATTACTTCATAACAATATAAAACCGATCCCCCACTTAATTTACAGTAGAAGTTTTAATTATGATTCCAACTATTATATTCAGTCAGTCAGTTAAGTGCCATACATGATACACGCTTGAGCGATCATGTCACTTTCGAGACATGAGTGATTACACAGAAAATTATCCCTCAGTAGGATGACAGCGAAAGCAAGAGAACCCAATCTGTCCTGTTATTTGACTCATAGCTATAAGGAAAAGTGATATATTATATTAGTAAGTAGTAATTAATTGAGGGGTCAGTTTAATATTTCATGAGAATGTAAAACTGATCCCCCACTTTATGCCCAATAGAAGCCTAAATCCTGTTTTCAACTATTATATTTATTCAGTCAGTTAACTGCCATACGTGATACACGCTTTGGATGATTATGTCTCCAAAGCGACATGACTGACTGGGCAGAAGATTATCCCTCAGTTGGTTGCCAGCCAAGGCTACAAAAAACCGAATCTGTCTTGTTAGACGGATTAATACCGTTGTCAAGTGCATTTGTGCGTAAGTGAATGCAAGGAATTTGAACTAGGCTCCTCGATTTGTCGTTCGAAATTAATATCCACAGCGCACATCGTGAGATTTATGACAAAATCTAAAAGAGGATCTGGAAGCGCGAGAAAAGAAGCTGTTGGAGTAGAATTTACGGTTACATCTTATTTGTTTAACTGTAAAAGGGTGGGACCTAGTTGCTAATCTAGTATCTCGTGTAAATTCGTGCTTGGGCGGCACCAGTGATCTAAGCTCATCGGAGCAGAAGCCATGAAAGTACTTGTAGAAGAGGCACAGGGAAGCTACATCACGCCGGTGTGAGAGCGGCTGCAGCCGGTCTGCCAAGTTAGTATCAACCACGTTACAGATCCTCCTTTGTATTTTGTCAAGAAGCCCAAGGAGAGCAGCAGGGACACCCGACCAGATATGGCAGCAATATTCAATACACGGGCGGATGGTAGATTTGTATATGTGCAGAATAGTTTCAGGTGGGAAAAATTTCCGGGCCCTGCACAGAGAGCCGACTTTCATAGCAGCAGATTTGGCAATGGATTCAATATAGTCATTCCATTTGAGGTCCGCCGAGAGTGTAAGGCCAAGGAGGCGTAGTATTTTACTCTCTGGGAGGCTAGCCTGTCCCATGCTAATGGGAGGTAGATGCGATAGTCTATGGTGGTTAGTTGATAACAGCTTTGTTTTGGAGGCATTGATCTTGAAATGAACCTGACATGACTTTTCAACTTCAATTATTTTCTCACTGACGACAAGCGGTGGTATACATTTTAGACACTATCCAGAGGAGATGCCCAATGGGATCGCATCCCTTAGACCGTTAACGTCAAGAGGTAGCCTTCCTGACAACTCGACTATGGTGAGATCCGAACCCAAGATTCATGGTCAGAAAGGAAACATGCTAACCACTCGGCCAACAGTTGCAGTATAAATCAAAGGAGAGCTCTGTGGGTTTTGGACCAACACAAGTGTGACTGAGCAGGCGTCTACAATTGGAATTATCTAAAACCCTTGTTGACAAGTATCCTTGGATAAGAGTAACCAGCAATTATTATATTTTCCTAGCAGTATAGCCCGGCGTTGCTCGGGTATAATGAAAGCTTTAAAACTAATCCATGGTCCTGGAGCTCAGACTCAGCCTAAAGAATATTTGAAATAATAAAATAACTGCGACAATTTACCAATCGCACCTAATATATATATATATACATATATATAAATATATATATATATATATATACACTAGCAGTATAGCCCGGCGTTGCAATGAAAGCTTTAAAACTAATCCATGGTCCTGGAGCTCAGACTATTTGGACGTTGGCACGAAAGACTAAAAAGAAATAGTTTTTTCCAGTTAAAGCGAAACTGTAGACTGAAAGAAAAATTAATGGATGTAAGTCAAATTTTGATTTCATGGTATCGATATCAAATAAGTTTTTTTGTCGTAGACTAAATTTTGAAGGTTAAATAACTCCACTGAGCAAATGGTATCATGGCTGTGACTAAGAACTACAATTATACCTACTTAGAACCAAACCCGAAGCAAAAACTAAAATAAAAGGGCTGAAAAAAATACAGACATACAAGCAGATAAACAGACACACACACAAACATCTTGCTTTTGATATAGATATATATTATCAATTGTCTGCACTATTGTAAGAACTGCAACCTTGAAACTTCTGAATATCGTTTCTTATGTCTTTGTCTATGAGTGTATGAAATTTGATTAAAATCGGACCACTCCTTCTATAAACCGGTTTTTTCGATTATCGATTTTCGATATTTATCGAGGGTACATCGACACAAAACCTAGCCAAGAAGACTCGCAGTCGCTTATAGTACAACTGTGTAAATTTTCAAGAAACTCGGCTCAGTCGTTTCGGAGTCTATAGATAACGGACACACACACACACACACACACACACACACACACACACACACACAGACAAAGTTCCATTTATAAATAAGTTTAGATATTTATGATTTTTTTTTTAATATTTTTAGATATCTCTCGCAAAAACATTCAAATAAGCAACAAGAAAAATTCCATAGGTATTTGATAATCATAGATGTTTCAAGCAGTTGATGCAGTCATTAAATATTTATTGTCCGGACCATTAGGTTTTCTCAGAAAGTAAATAATTTTGTTTCACTATATACGATCTAAGGAACACAAAGATATATCACATCAAGATATACCTATACATCATAGTTTGGCTCTGAGCAGGCGTCTACAATGAGGATTAAGTGCTCCTGCTATTCACCTTCAATTTCATGACAAAATCCAAAAGAGGATCTATATTATGACTGAAGCTGACATGACTTCAGTTATTTTCTCACTGACATAATATGGCTTCCCTCTATCGTTGTAAAAAAAAAAATACATTTAATTAGCAACGGCAATGATGAGGTTTTTTTTAAACCTGGTACTTTGACCACATAAATTCAAGTTTGCTACTGGATTGGCAGCAAGGTCCCACCTTTTTAATATTGAAATCGTTAAATATACCCACCTCTTTGATTGTAACAGTTTCCTATCTTGCACTCCCCACCAGTGGAAGTTCTTTTCGTATACTTGCTTCTCTGATAGTTACAATCTTCGAAAAAATATATAAAACGTCCACTGCAAACTTCTATCGCTCGAAATTCCATCCATACAAGTCAACCATCCGTCCGTGCATGGAGTACTGCTGCCATTTATGGTCAGATGCCCCTGCCGTTCTCCTCAGTGTTCTTGACAGGCTCCAAAGGAGAGTCTGTAATGTGATAGGTACTGATCTGGCGGCTCGACTGCAGGCACTTCCCCATCGTCGAAATGTGGCCTCCCTCTGTCTCTTCTATAAATACTTTCATGGCTTCTGCTCAGACGAACTTAAGTCACTGATGCCTCCTCAACAGGTGTTTACCCGTGCAACCAGACTGGCAACTGGGTCCCACCCATTCACAGTCAGGTTAGCCAAATGCAGACGACAATTCTACTCCTGTAGCTTCTTCTCTCGCACTTCCCGCCTGTGGAACTCGCTCCCGTATTCTTGCTTTCCTGACGGCTACAACCTCCAGAAATTTAAATCCAAAGTCAATACTCATCTACTAACCACTGGACACTAGCTCCCTACCCCATCCCCGTATAACCTTCCCTTTCTCTCCACCTATGTATCTGTCATCGCAGCTGCTTTCTCAGCTTTCTATTGTTCCTTTCTAACTAGTTTGTACTCCTCACTCTTTTCTAATTAATCTTTTTACATTTATGTAGCCCCCTGCACATCAGTGGCGTTTCCGCTTTGCTCGGGGTGAAATGATTAAAAAAAAAACAAAAAAACCTTCAATCCTTTCTTTAACACTCCTTTTACTCGTTCCTTTTATTTCACTGCGTACTAGGAGCTGTTCAATTGAGTAAACTGATTAAACAAATCTCTACTCTCCCCGGATGTGGGTTAAATAGTAAAATCTTCATCTTAAAAAATATTACTATCGTCCAACATATAGTATCTAAATATGAGCTGGCAAGAAAATTATTGGTATCCAAAATATAATTCGGATCTCAGTAAGTTAAATGCCATACATGACACACGCTTTTGTGATCATGTCTCAAATGAGACAGAATTGACTGGACAGACGGTTTTCCTGCAGTATATTGTCATTACTTTCTGCGTGGACTGGCTATAGAACTTGATCTTTTTTCTTATTTAACCCATAGCTGGAGGAAAGAGACTGGTTGATATGTTTTCCAAGGGTATTGGTGCGTAAGCGAATGCAACAAATTCAATTGGAATTTGTACTCGGATCTCCAGTTTCTTGTTCCGAGCCAATTTCCATTACATCACAAAGCACATCCGATTGCGGTTGTACAAAACATGATTGGGTGATAAACCGTAAAAATCGTAAAGTCAGCCAATATGTCTACCAGTGTATATAAAGAAATATATAAAATAAACACATACATATAGACGATAGTGGTTGTTTTATCAATGTGTATCTATATATGAAGGTCGATTATAAAATAGGAAAAAAAATAAACGCACTTTGATCTGAGATGAATGTAGGGAGTCAAAACATAACAAAAGACCGGTTGGCATCAAAAGTCCACGGAGAATCTGTAATGTGATCAATCCCAGCTTGACAGCTAAGATACAGTCACTTTCTCACCGGCGCAGTGTGGCTTCCATGTGTCTCTTCTACAAATACTTTCACGGTTTCTGCTCTGATGAACTTAGCTTGGGGCTATATGATTATTAAAAAAAAAAATTCTATACTATTACAATTTGGATATAAAGTGGGGGATCAGTTCTACATTACAATCAATCTATAAACTGATCCCTCACTTTATGGTCAGAGTCATCCGTCTCTTACCATCCGCCCATTCATTGAATACTGCTGTCATATCTGGTCTGGTGCCCATGCTATCCGTCTAGGGGTTCTTGACAAAATCCAGTGGAGAATCTGCAATGTGATCGGCAGCTCAGATACAGTCAATTTCTCACCGGCGCAATGTGGCTTCCCTGTGTCTCTTCTACAAATACTTTCATGGTTTCTGCTCTGATGAACTTAGCTCACTAGTGCCCCTTATGTATGAATTTACTCGGGCTACGAGAATAGCAACTAGGTCCCACCCTTTTACAGTGAAATTGATAAAATATAACCACAATTTCTACTTTAGTAGCTTCTTTTCTCACACTTCCCACCTGAGGAATTCCTTTTTGTTTATTTGCTTCTCTGATAGCTACAAACCCCAAGCATAAATTTACTCGATCAACAAGATTAGCAACTAGTTCCCACCCTTTTACTGTGAAACCAATAAAATGTGAAGGCAAATTCTATTCCATCAGCTTTTTTTCTCGCACTTCCCGCCTGTGGAATTCCTTTTTGTTTATTTGCTTCCTTGATAGCTACAAACCCCAAGCATAAATTTACTCGATCAACAAGATTAGCAACTAGGTCCCACCCTTTTACTGTGAAACCAATAAAATGTGAAGGCAAATTCTATTCCATTAGCTTTTTTTCTCGCACTTCCCGCCTGTGGAATTCCTTTTTGTTCATTTGCTTCCCTGATAGCTACAAACCCCAAGCATAAATTTACTCGATCAACAAGATTAGCAACTAGTTCCCACCCTTTTACTGTGAAACCAATAAAATGTGAAGGCTAATTCTATTCCAGCAGCTTTTTTTCTCGCACTTCCCGCCTGTGGAATTCCTTTTTGTTTATTTGCTTCCCTGATAGCTACAAACCCCAAGCATAAATTTACTCGATCAACAAGATTAGCAACTAGTTCCCACCCTTTTACTGTGAAACCAATAAAATGTGAAGGCAAATTCTATTCCATCAGCTTTTTTTCTCACACTTCCCGCCTGTGGAATTCCCTTACATTTACTTGCTTCCCCGACAGCTACAATCTCCAAGAATTTAAATGAAAAGTCAATAGTCATCTTCTATCTCTCTAACCTCCATCTATTCTCTCATGCAGCTTCCTCCATCCAATCCACTGTCATCAGTTTTCTCATCCTTCTCTTACCCACTTAAATACAAGCTGCTTAGCAGGAGATACCATTAGATACATTGAAGAAGCTTCTGATGTCAATGCCTGACAGAATGAAGGCTGTGATCAAAGCAAAAGGCTATTATACTAAATTAATTATTTTCTGACAAGTAACGAATTTGTTGTGTAAATCAAATAGAATTACTTAAATTAAATTGTTTATTTTCTGTCAATATGCCTCATAAAAGATAAATTGGTTCTTGTCATTATACTTTTGCACAGTACTGTGTATATATATATATATATATATATATATATATATATATATATATATATACACTAGGTGCGATTGGTAAATTGTCGCAATTATTTTATTATTTCAAAGGAAAAGACTATGATACTAAATATTAAATTTATTTGGTAACAAGTATTTTTTCTTGTTAAAGCATTTGTTGAGTAAATCAAATAAAATTACTTTAATTAAATTGTTTATTTTCTGTCAATATGCCTCATGAAAGATAAAATAGTTCTTGTCCTAATACTTTTGCACAGTACTATATATATATTCTCATAGTACTATATATATATATATATATTTTAATCACATCACCCCAAGCGAGGCGGTAAGGCAGGGGGCTAAATAAAAGAGTAAATAGATTGGAAAAGAGAAAGCCGGAAACCACGACCTAAACAGGGAACAATGGATGAGCTTCTACACCTGTTCAATAGACGTGGGTGGAGTGTGAACCGGGCGATAGTTCAGTCTATCTACTCCAATTGAAAATAAATAAATAAATAAAATAAACAAAAAAAGAAGGTGAAAAGTTTGGAAAAGAAAAAACCGGAAACCACATCCTAAACAGGAAACAAGGGATGAACCTCTACACCTGTTCAATAGACGTGGGTGGAGTGTGAACTGGGTGATAGTTCAGTCTATCTACTCCAATTGAAAAAAAATGAATAAAATAAACAAAAAAGAAAGTGAAAAAAAAATATATATATATTGTCAATTTGCACAGTATATATATATATATATATATATATATATATATATATTTTAATTCAGATACTTCAATCCAAGGGAAAAAAGCAGGAAGGTAAATTCCAAAAAACCCGATCCTAATTAATATTAAAAGTTTATTTTAATATTAAAAAATGATACAGGAAGAAAGCTCCATGTAATAAAATATTACAGAGCAAATATATATTAAAAAAGGATTAATTCAAAGATGTTGAATGGCCATTTCGATATGAAGATCCCCACTCCAGTTTCTCCAGTTTCTGAAAGGTTTCTCCAGTTTCTGAACGGTTTTTTTCTGTTGCTGAGGTGATGTGTCGTTCCCCGTGGGGATCTTCATATCGAAATGGCCATTCAACATCTTTGAATTAATCCTTTTTTAATATATATATATATATATATATATATATATATATGTACTAGGTGCGATTGGTAAATTGTCGCAATTATTATATTATTTCAAAGCAAAAGGCTATCATACTAAATATTAAATTTATTTTGTAACAAATATTTTTTTTCTTGTTAAAGCATTTGTTGAATAAATCAAATTACTTTAATTAAATTGTTTATTTTCTGTCAATATGCCTCATAAAAAATAAAAATAGTTCTTGTCCTAATACTATTGCACACTACTGCATATATATATATATATATATATATATATATATATATATACACTAGGTGCAAATTGGTAAATTGTCGCAATTATTTTATTATTTCAAAGCAAAAGGCCATTATACTAAATATAAAATTTATTTTGTAACAAGTTTTTTTTATTGTTAAAGCATTTCTTGAGTAAAACAAATAAAATTACTTAATTAAATTGTTTATTTCTGTCAATATGCCTCATGAAAGATAAAATAGTTCTTGTCATAATACTTTTTCCCAGTACTGTATATATATATATATATATATATATATATATATATATATATATATATACAGACACACACACGCACGCACACACACACACACACACTTTCGTTTATCTGTATAATTATGTCAGTCTTTTCCTTATCTATGTATCTGTCTCGGTGTGGCAAATGACGGGACAATGTCTGCAAAGATGAAAAAAAAAGACTTGTGACAACAAAGATTTATTTCGAAAGAAGGACAATTGGAATACCCGGAAGTGATTATAACTTTTCTTTTTCAAATAGAATCAAAAAAGAGATTATAGAACACAGATTTCCCTGCTATTTACCCGTAACGGGTAAAAGAGAAGAATTCATATCTTTTCCAAGGGTATCAGCACATAATTGGATTTAATGAATTCGAATGCAATTTCAACTTGGCTTTTCGATTCCCTATTCTGAGTCTGGTTGTGCGTTGTGGTCCAGTGGATATCGGCTCGGAACGAGAAACCGGGGAGCCGAGTTCGAATTCCACTTGAATCCTTTCGATTCACTTACGCGCAAAAAAGGTATTAATCCGTCACTTCCTTCCAGTTATGGGTTAAATAACAGGACAGACTGGGTTCTATAGCCTTGGTCGGCAACCAGTCTACCGCAGAAAGCAATGGCAACCTACTACAGGATAATCTTCTGCCCAGTCAATCATGTCTCTTTTGAGACATGATCGCCCAAGCGTGTATCAAGTATGGCACTTAACTGACTGATTCTGAGTCTCTGCCATTCTACGAATGAAATGATTAAAAACAAAACAAAACAAAAAACGATTGAAAGTTGCAGAAACTCGCTGCCTGAAGAGATATCCCAAAATATTTGAATATATATCCATGAAAAATGTCTTCTTGGAAAACAGCTGTGAAACTGTTTGCGAAATTATATACATTGCGGTTATTGCCCAAGACCCCGCCCGTGGAGCCCCAAAGTGAGAAAAGAATTCCCGATTAATAAATTGCAAAACTAGGCGACGAACAACCGCTTCATGAAGTGCTTTTTGGAAACAACCAAGTGCGATGAACTCTGAATAATGAAACAAACAAAAGAAAGTCGACGTCTTCTCAGACGCATCTATTACCAACTGTCTCCCGATATCTAGAAAATATATCACCAGGCAAACATCAAAATTATTTCTAGTTATAACATTGTGTATACATTAACAAAAATCGAGATATAAACCTGCTTTAGCAACCGAAACTCATTATCAAGTACGCTCTTTAAACACACCAAATGTCCACAGTGCAAACAGCCAATGATTTTGAACCAGTCAGTTAAGTACCATAAGTGAAACACGATTGGGCGATCATGTCTCTTTCGAGACATGATTGACTGGGCAAAGATTATCCCACAGTAGGTTGCCATTGCTTTCTGCAGTAGACTGGTTGCCAGCCAAGGCTATAGAACCCAATCTGTCCTGTTATTTAACCCATAACTGGAAGGAAGAGACGGATTAATACCTTTCCCAATGGTATTTGCGCGTAAGTGAATACGAGGAATTCAACTGGAATTCGAACTCGGCTCCCCGATTTCTCTTTCCGAGCCGATATCCAACGCACATCCTAGAACCATACGCTGACAAAAAAAAAATATATATATATATGTTCAGTTACTGAATATTAGCTATAAAAAATATGTATAATAGTTTGGATTATTTTCACTCGCAATTTTTAGGGTGCGGAATGTTAGGTTAGTCGACGAACTAATAAATCAAATCAACCAAATTATAAAGGCGACTGATTTTTTGGACAGCGAATATTGATTTACATGGCCCATTCTTCCCTATAATAACTGCGTTGGGAGTGTACACAATGTTTACAGTAAGAGAAAAAATACTGATCTAGGTTTGGCGAATACGGTTACAAGTTAGAGAATTTTAAGAAATATCTTCATTTACCCTTTAATTATTTCGGAATAAAAAAATTACAATCTCATTTTGATAATAATAATAATAATAATAATAATAATAATAAAAGAAAGCAGTATATACAAACAGGATTTACATTTCGTAGATTCTGTAGAAAAGCAGAACAGAAACCAAGAACCAACTATTGCGGCAAAAAATATGAAAAAGAAAGCCAATGATAAAACACTTGATACGATGAAACAACTCTGGAAAGACAACCTTCCGCATGGCCAATATGCAGTACGTGCTAATGAACCCAATGTTGATAAAGTTATTACTCATGGATGGTTTACGTGCATCTGGATTTAAAGTCTGTAACTGAAGGCTTTATTCTTGCAGCGCAAGACGAAAGTCTTTTCACTAGGAACTTTCAGGTAAAACTTATACATAATAATGTGGATCAAAAATGCAGGTTCTGTGACAAATACCAACAAACAATAGAACATCTAATCTCAAGATGTTCTGTACTTACTCTAAATGAATATAAAAATCATCACGATAGAGTGGGGCAATATTTACATTGGACAATGTGTAAATAAACACTGGTATGAACATCACCCAGCACCGGTTAGAGAAATACAAGATGTCACTATTCTATGGGATTGCATCATCTACACAGACAGGAAAATTGAAGGAAATAAGCCTGATATTATTGTTAAAAACCAAAAAGAAAAAAACTTGCTTATTAATTGATATGGCTTGCCCAGCATTTTGTAACATAGCAACGAAGTAATTCGAAAACCGTCAAAATATAAAGACCTAGAAATTGAAAACAAGAATCGTACCAGTGATAGTAGGTGCACTTGGAATGATCAAAAATGGAACAAAGCAACACATTGAAAGAATCCTTGGAAATCTCATCTTAAGAGATATACAAATAATTGTCTGGTTAAGTACAGCCTACTTACTAAGAAGAATTTTGTCCATGTAACGCGGGTGATGTTATGGGAGATAGACAAAAATTGAATTTGGCCATTATAACACACCCCTACCTGCCTTAAGCCTTTCTGAAGTCTTTGATATATTGTGAACATAGCAAAATTTATAATGAAAATATAATAATAATATGGACATGAGCTTTCTATCCGGTTATTATTATTATTACTATTTTAAACAAAACGGTTGATGCAGTAATATTTTTCAACAGCGTTATTTAAGAACAGAAAAGGAAAATAGTGTTGAAAATATTCAATCATATTTCGACAGTACGTCAATCTTTCTCAAGACATCGCTAAATTTTGTATAAATATATAAACAAAAGAATCTACAAAGAATAAATAACTATTTGTACAAGTTCACCTGTCTTGGCCGGCACTCGTAAAACCTGCAACAGCCATTTTGCGAAAAGAATTGGACGCTTCTGGTAATGTTCTTCAAGTAAATCCTTTTTCGTAATTACCAATACAACCGTTTTTTTGTCTGAAAACAGGCGGAGGTTATATATAGACCGATAATTTTTTTGCAACTTTTGTATTTTTGTACAAAAGTTTTAAACATAGTTGTGAAATATT
This sequence comes from Ascarosepion bandense, assembly GCA_037127315.1. Classification (NCBI taxonomy): domain Eukaryota; kingdom Metazoa; phylum Mollusca; class Cephalopoda; order Sepiida; family Sepiidae; genus Ascarosepion; species Ascarosepion bandense. The sequence goes on along the minus strand of JBBBDQ010000795.1, from coordinate 2,090,507 downwards.
GTTGACATTTTCAGAAAAAAAATAAAGATACTCGATAGATTATTTAGATTATTTGAACTATTATCATGACCTTTGTTACCGGTGTACACTCCGGCCTTCTTCAGGTGCTAAGAACTTCGAACCGTACCATTTATTACAATCACTGGGGTATATTTACAGTATTTACATTATTTGGACTATTGTCCTCATCTCTGTTGCCATTTGTACGACGTTTCGGCCGTTTTACGTACCGGCCTTCTTCAGGTGCTAAGAACTTCGAACCGTACCATTTATTACAATCACTGGGGTATATTTACAGTATTTACATTATTTGGACTATTGTCCTCATCTCTGTTGCCATTTGTACGACGTTTCGGCCGTTTTACGTACCGGCCTTCTTCAGGTGCTAAGAATTTCGAACCGTACCCTTTATTACAATCACTGGGGCTATATGAATTCCATTTCTTGTTTAGTAGTGCCTGTTTTTGTAGTCATGAGTTATCTTCCACTAGTCCTGTAAGTTACTTGTTTACCATAGCTGTAGCCTGGAATTGAACTCACAATTCTTTAGGTCAATTCACAGGAATCGTCTATATGCACTTGGCCATGTGTAGTTAAAAACGTTGAGTAGTTCCTATGACTTGAACCAAAGAGTTGCAATGGTGAATTTACAGGTTTAGAGGGCCATGACTTTCAGAAGAGATACTACGAAGGAATGGTGTTCATATAGCCCAGTGATTGTAATAAAGGGATCGGTAGGAAATTCCTCTCACCTGAAGAAGGCTGTAGCGTATAATGGCCGAAATGTCGTACAGATCGAAACAAAGATGAGCACAATGGTCTGAATAAAGTAACTACTTTAAATACTACCCCATATCAGAAAAAAGACATTTCGATACAGGATTTATTTCTTTTCTTAAATCGAATATTTTTCCGACTATTAATACTACTACTAGCGATATAATTCTGCTTGTTTTACTGATTATATAGCACAACTACATCGAATTTACAGCTGCATCGATTTCTAGCAAGTTTGGATATTTGTGTCGTGCCAGAGGATTTTCTTGTCAGAATTCATTTCGCATATTTGCAAGTCTACCATTCGTCGGTGCAGTGAAAACTGTTCACATATTTGGTCTACTGTTGTGCATGCCATTCATCTCGAGAAATGGCTTGGTTTACCTTCTAAACTTTTCAGAATAAAGCGAGAATTACAATCTCATTGGGATGATAATAATAATATATCAGGAAAATGCCATATATAAACATTTAGAACCAAAATGCAGGTTCTGTGACAATTACCAGACACTATCTAATCTCAGGATACTCTGTACTTGCCCCAAATGAATATAAAAATCGTCACGATAGAATGGGGCATTATTTGTACTAGACAGTGTGCAAACACCTTGACAAATATGTAAACCATCACCCAGCACTGATTAAAACAATAGAAGATGGTCACCATTTTATGAGATTTCACTATCTACACAAGCAGGTAAATTGAAACAAATATGCAACACATTATTATCAAGAGTAGGAAAGAAAAAACTCGCCTAATAATTGATGTGGATCATAACTTAACAATCAAGGTATGTAAAAATCCTAGAAATTAAAAAGACGAATATGACCAGAAGTACTAGTTGCACTTAGAATGATAAAAAATCGATCCAAAACAACACATCGAAATAATCCTTGGAAAGCCAAAGAGGATCTGCAGTAAAATCAGTCCTGACTTAGTATTTCGACATTAGTACCTTTTCTCACTAACGTTACGTGATTTCCTTTTTTTATAGATATTTTCATGGCAACTGCTTCTTCTTGCCACGTCTGCATGAATCAAGGTTCCACCCTTTTACCGTTGAAATATTTAAATGTAACATGTATTTTACTCCAGTCATTACTTTTATTGCACTATCTACTGTTGGGATTCTCTTCTGATTAGTTGTTTCGTGATACTTATAATATCCAAAAATGTAAACGCAGCATCAATTGCGATCTTATATCTTCGTGAATCTCATTCATTGTTGTTTTTTTTTCAATACATTCTGTACACAGTGGCAACCACTGTAACCCCCGGCATAAAGCGTTTTGCCTAACTCAGTCTGTAAAGCACGACACTCTCAATCCCGGTGTCGTTGGGTGAATTTTTATTTGCAGGGTGGAATTTCTCCTCCCAGAAAGGTCCCTAGACATCCTAGCTCACTGTAAAACCAAACATAAGCTCACAATCCGTTGTGGAGTAGTTTTCGCACTGAAAGTTATAATCGTGCTATGTCGGTTGCTAATCGACTTAATGCACCCAAAATGTTAGGAACTTGCTAATCTTCCACTGTAAGCTGACTCCTTAGTATTCGGCTAACTGCCGACTAATATCAACTGCCTTAGTCCAACTATGTTCAAACTGGAACTAACTAATAGTTCTACTAAAAACTTCCCAAGAATTTCTCGAGTTAACTTCCTGTAGGGAATATAGTAGGGAGAGTCCCTTAATAATATAGTAGGGAGAGTCCATTATCTGAGTAGTAAGTGTGTTTCACCATAATACAATCCCCTCGACTGATTTATCGATTCTCAGCTACCTTCCACTCCTTAGGAGGAACCCTAATGTTTAGATGCATAGCCTGGGATTTTATGTCCACAAACATATCCAACTAGCAAGGGAACTCAATTGTGAATCCCCAAATCATTCTTACATATGTCTCCGTCTACTGCTCTTCATCGCCTGACTACTTCCTGCTTGATTGCATTTCAGACACAATAAACAAGGCCATTTCTTCTCACCCGTTTGCTAACGTACATGTATTCGGTGACTTCAATGTCGACCGTGCCAAATCACTAATTGTGCTGGCTTCCATAACCTGAACTTCTCAATCACTCACATAAGTGGTGGATTTCCCCTGTAAGCCTTTAAGACCCGCTACCTATCAATACCTCTGCTTCACTTTTACCCCTGACTCTTACAGTGACATGCTTCTCTGCTATCTTAGCAACGTTCATCATGCTGTTGTTTCCGCTAATATCTTTTTTTCAGTCCACCCAAGAACCTTCCTACCAGCAGAACAGCTCATTTCTACAAAATAGTGAACAGGAACTCGTTCCGTGATTTAATTTACGATGTCCCCTGGAAGAAAGTTTTTAATCTCACCTTCCCAGCAGATAAGGCTGAATGCTTTGCCCGCAGATTCTCGAACAATTCGAGTCTGGACTCATCTGGAGTTTTTACACCCGACTTCTCACCTAGAACCGAGGCACAACTGAATGATGTCCACATTACACCTTCGCTTGTCTCTAAGATAATCTTAAAACTTGACCCTCATAAATCGAGCGGTGGTGACGGAATTCCAACCATAGTCTAAAAAAAATGTGCCCCTGAACTCTCCTCTGTCCTTTCTAAGCTCTACAACCTCTTCCTATCTGTTTCCTGCTTTCCGGCCTGTTGGAAATCTTCCTCTGTAGTTCCTATATTTAAAAACACTGGAGAACAATCTGACCCTGCAAATTACCGCCTTATCAGCCTTCTTCCGATCTTTGGCAAAGTGTTCGAAGCCATTATCAACGCCGAGGTGGTTCAGCATCTCACAGCACACAGGCTCCTCTCGAACAAGCAATATGGTTTCCGCTTCACCAGGTCTACTGCTGATATGCTAACGACCATCACCGAGTACATATACCAGGCACTCGACAGGAATAGCGAAGCCCGTACCGTTGCATTGGATATATTTAAGGCGTTCGACAGAGTTTGGCATGTTGGCCTTCTATGTAAACTGCGGAGCTATGGTTTAACTGGACATTTGTTTGAACTAATCCAGTCATTCCTCTCTAACCGCACAATGAAGGTGGTATACAACTGCCATACAAACGTAGGTGTCCCCCAAGGCTCCATCTTAGGTCCTACACTTTTCCTGATATACATTAATGATCTCCCTGATTCCATAAGAGCCCAAGTAGGTTTGTACGCCGATGACACCACAATTTACTCTCGCCTCGACCAAAAATCTGGTGTAGGCGTCAAAGCTAACCTCGCAGCCGAGATTGAAAAAGATCTCCAATCCATATTGGACTGGGGTAAGAAATGGCTAGTAAATTTTAATGCTTCTAAAACGAAGCTACTCTCAATTAACCATCATCGACAATCTCACCCACCTCCCATTAGCATGGACCAGGCTTGCCTCCCAGAGAGTAAAACACTACGCCTCCTTGGTCTCACACTTTCAGCGGACCTCAAATGGAATAACTATATCGAATCCATTACTAAATCCGCTGCTATGAAAGTAGGTTCTCTGTGTCGGTCCCGGAAGTTTTTTCCGTCTAATTCTATCTTGCATATATATAAATCTACCATCCGCCCGTGCATTGAATACTGCTGCCATATCTGGTCGGGTGCCCCTGCTGTTCTCCTCGGGCTTCTCGATAAGGTTCAGAGGAGGGTCTGTAATGTGACAGATATCGACTTGGCAGACCGCCTGCAGTCTCTCTCCCACCTGCGCGACGTGGCTTCCCTGTGTCTCTTGTATAAATACTTTCACGGCTTCTGCTCCGATGAGCTTAGATACCTGGTGCCCTCTAAATACGAATTTGAACGAGACACTAGATTAGCAACTAGATTTTACTGTGAAACCGCTAAAATGCAACCGTAACTTCTACTCCAACAGTTTCTTTCCTCGCACTTCACTACTGTGGAATTCTCTTCAGCATACTTGCTTCCCCGACGGCTACAATCTCCAGGAGTTTAAATGTAAGGTCAATAGACACCTCCTAACACAATTACCTGCTCCCATTCTATCAAATACTCTCCCCATCTCATCCACGGTATCCTTACTCACCTGTCACCTTCCTCCTGACATTCCCTATGTCTAACCACTCCTTCTCTTTACCTTCCCCTATGTAGCCCCATGCGCAATAGTGGCAGTGAAATGCCTTGCTTGGGGTGAGATGATTAAAAAAAATCTACTTGTTGAAGACTCTAACGTTAATATCTTCTTCAGGGTGAACGCTAGTATCGACACTTCTATCACAGCCAGAAAATTCCATCTTGAACCTCATTGGTCACCTTGGTTCTCTCCTGCTTACTCAGCCAATGGCGGATGAGTAAGCAGGAATCTCTTCTTTCGGTTTTTAGCAAGGTGTTTGAAGCTAATATTAAAATGGCTCATCTTACATCCTACAATCTACTCTCTGAGAAACAGTACGGCTTTTGCTTTGCCAGGTCTAAAGCTGATGTGCTAACGGCCATCACTATATATATATACCAGGTTTATGATAAGAACAACGAAATCAGAGCGGTTGCATTGGGTATCTCCAAAGCATTTGACAGGGATTTGCAGGCAGGAATTATGCGCAAGCTACCGGGGTATCTCTGGGCGTCTATTCAATTTAATCGAATTTTTCCTACCTAATCGTGAAATGAAAGTCGTTTCAAAGGGCATGATTTCAGATCCTTTTATACAAGCAAAAGCATTCCCCAATGCTCTAATATAAGTTCGACATTTTTACCTTGCTGCTGTTTTTAGAAATGACCTCAAACCTGTAATGGATTGGTGAACAAAAATGGTTCGTAAATTTCAATGCTTCCAAAACAAAGCTGTTCGCCTTTAATGACATCAGAGAAACTTTCCTGCCTACTATCAGTTTTGATGACACAAGTCTCCCAAAAAGCAACAGATTGCGCCTCCTCGGCTTCACTCTCTCAGCCGGCTTCAAATGGAACGACTACATCTACCGCTAAGAAGTTCGGGTCACTGTTTCGGCCTAGAAAGTTTTTCTTGTCAGAATCCATTTTGCAAATTTATAAATCTACCATTCGTCTATACATTGACTACTGTTGCTATATCTGGCTCAGTGCTCCCGCTGTTAATCTCGAGGTTCTCCCCAAAATCCAAAGGAGGATCCGTAATCCGTCAAGATTTAGCAACTCAAATTTAGTCACTTTTTCACCGTCAGGGTGTTGCTCCTTTCCTACTTCTGTTCCTAAGATCTTCTTTCCCTGGGGCTCTGACCACATGAATTTACACGTGGTTCGTAGATTGGCGTTTATGTTCTACCATTTTACCGTCAAAACAGTCGGATGTGACTGTTATTTCTACTGCCACATCTTCTTTTCTCGCCTGTAGATATCCCTTTCATATACTTGCCTCGCTGATAGCAAACTCTCTAAAACTTTAAATGCAAAATCAGTTGCCATATTCTCTCTCCTTTACTCCCATCTTTCTCTTATCATTTCTTCGACACCCACTGTATCTTCTTGTTTATCTTCTTTTTCCTTTCTACAACACTCAGCGAACCAGTGACGTCCATGCTTTGTTTAGGTGAAATAATCCTATCAGTCAGTCAGTTAAGTGCCATACGCGATACACGCTTGGGCGATCATGTCTCGAAAGAGACATGACTGACTGGGAGAAGATTATCCCGCATTCGGTTGCCATTGCTTTCTGCGGTAGACTGGTTGCCGACCAAGTCTATAGAACCCAATCTGTCCTGTTATTTGACTCACAGCTAAAGAGGAAAGAGATGTATTATATTATTAAGTAGTAATTAGTGAGGGATCAGTTTATTACTTCTTAACAATATAAAACCGATCCCCCACTTTATGGCCAGTAGAAACCTTCTTTTTTTTTAACCACGAAAACATTTAGTATCTACTAAATCATTTACTCGCATCAGGACGTTAGGAGTGAAGTAATGAAGTCAGTCAGTTAGGTTGCCATTGCTTTCTGCGGTAGACTGGTTGCCGACCAAGGCTATAGAAACCAATCTGTCCTGTTATTTAACCCATAACTGGAAGGAAGAGACGGATTAAAACCTTTCCCAAGGGTATTTGCGCGTAAGTGAATGCAATGAATTCAGCTGGAATTCGAACTCGGTTCCCCGATTTCTCGTTCCGAGCCGATATCCAATGCACCAAAACGCACATCCGAAATAATCATATTAGTCGTATGCTATGTCTATGTGTTCATCTCCAGTTATAGATAAGCGTCAAATGACTTACGTCTTACAGATATCGTCCTCATTTTTACCCCCATTATGTTATTAAATAAGGAATTACATTTATATACACTTTCTCAGATAAAGCTCGTTATTTAACGTGAAAAAATCAGGACGCTCAAACCCGTGATCACGATGACTTGTGAATTGAGCTAGCAAAACAATTGACGGCTTCTCAAAGAGAGACGTACATTCAATATCACTCACAAGGCTTGGATTAACCCGTGTTAAAGTTTTCAAACAATTTCAAAAGGTTTTGTACACTGGGATCGCTTCCCCCTCAGACCGATAATGTCAAGAAGTCATCTTCCTGACAAATCACTTATGTTGAGATTCATGGTCAAAAGGGGTTTTAACCACTCGGCTACTTGACGCTAATTCGGTCGGGTTTCAATCCTGGGTAAAAATCAATCAGATGCCTAACTGTACTAATGAGTTCTGATACAGATCTGTCTGCGGATGACTATTTACGCTCTCACACCCTGACTGAGCACTCTGGAAGAATGGTAAACTTTAAAAAACATTAGTTACTCTAGCATCTTCGCATCGTGCATTCAGTAATAAATTAGAACACTCTCCCTACTGGTGTATGAATACATGTATATCACACACTAAAAGTGTGACTCCTTCTACCGAGCGCTCATAGCTCCGAGTTAGAATCGGTCGGGTTTCAATCCTGGGTAAAAAGCAATCTGATGTTTATCCGTACTGATAAACTGTGATACAGCCAAACAGATGACTATATATATATATATATATATATATATGGGGGGGTTGTTCAACACCTACAAAACTCTTTTGTGGTTGATACTGCAACTCTGCTGAGCGGACATTAGTTACAGTTTTTCGGAGAGACTGCATTATATAACATAAAAAACAAGACATTAAAACCCTTGATCACACTGACTTTGAGCTAGCACAACCATTAACGACTCCTTAAAGTTTGGTCCCCAATTTCACACACAAGGTTTGTGTTAACCCATGTAATCGTTTTCAGACACTTTCTAACGGAGCCGCACCCTGAGATCGACCCTTCCAGACTGATAACTTCTAGTAGTCACCTTCCTGACCATGGTGAGATTTGAACCCGGGATTCATTGTCAGAAAGCAAAAAGTTCTAACCACACGGCCACAACTGTAACTAGCGTCCACATATCATAATTGCATTATGGGCTCTGAGCAGGCGTCTACCATCGGGATTAGCTAATCGCACTGGTTGACAAATACCCTTGAATGCGAGTGGCCAGCCATTATTATTATTGACATTTATATTTTGAGAATATATTTAAATATCTCACGCAAAAATATTCAAATAAGCAGTAGGAAAAGTTTCATAGGCATTTCATAATCATAGATGTTTTAAGGAGTTGATACAGTCAGTTAAAGCGAAACTGTAGACTGAAAGAAAAATGTATGGATGTAAGTCAAATTTTGATTTCCTGGTATCGATATCAAATAAGTCTTTTTCGTCGTAAACTGAATTTTGAAGGCTAAATAAGTCCACTGAGTAAATGGTATCATGGCTGAGACTAAGATCTACAATTATACCTACAAACCCGAAGCAAAACTAAAATAAAAGGGCTGAAAAATACAGACATACAGGCAGATAAACAGACAAACACACAAACATCTCGTCTTTCATATATATATATATATATATATATATATATATATATTATCGATTTTCTGCACTATTGTAAGAACAGCAACCCTGAAACTTCTGAATATCGTTTCTTATGTCGATCAGTGTATCAAATTTGATTAAAATCGGATCACTCCTTCTATAACCCGATTTTTTCGATTATCGATTTTCGATATTTATCGGGAGTACCTCAACACAAAATCTAGCTAAGAACACTCGCAGACGCTTGTAGTACAACTGTGCAAATTTTCAAGAAAATCGGTTCAGCCGTTTCGTGCTCTATAGGTAACGGACACACATAGACACACACGCACATAGACACACAGACAAAGTCCCATTCTTAAATAAGTTTAGATTAGATATTTATGGCTCTTTTTGAGAACATTTTTGAATATCTCTCGCAAAAATATTCAAATAAGCAGTAGGAAAAGTTCCATAGTCATGGATGTTTTAAGGAGGTGATACAGTCATTAATTATTTAATGTCCGGTCCATTAGCTTTTATCAAAAATAAATAATGTTTTTTTACTATATACGATCTAAGGAACACAATAAAAGATATTCCACATCAATATAAGCTATACATCAAAGGTGAGCTCTGATCAGGCGTCTACAATGGAGATTAGCTGATAGACACAACATAGTCGGCACCTATTTTCATAAATCTTGAGTATGACCATAAAATACACCCGGCAGCCAGGCCTTTGATCCGTTGGTTTTGAGAATCGTGGAACCAGCTTTTAGTTGCTGTTTTTACCCGGTCAAACCCGACTTAGGGTGGTAGTACCTGATAGGTTCCGAGCTATAGGCAACTAGATAACTCCCAAAATGAGATCAATGCACTATAAAAGTATAACGTTGAATTTTTATAGCAAACTATTTTTTTAAAATATTCGCAACAATACATTTCTTACCAAGGAAATTATCAGCAATATATTTTATTATATGTAGAAAATCGGTTCAGCCGTTTCAGAGTCTATAGGTAACGGACACACACAGACACAGACAAAGTTCCATTTATAAATAAGTTTAGATAGTACCAACAAAACATTTTTAAATGAAAGAAATTCATTACCTGCAAACCATTTCACTCTCGAACCTCTTTACAAAAAATCCGTCAATGAAACCCGATCTACGAACTGATTTCTTACAAAGAACCTGTGTTCTGTTTATACGAATCAATTGTAAAAATTTTGTCGGTATTAAATATTCCATTATTGTTGAAAAGCGGTAAAAACATCAACAACAAGGCAACAAGCAGGAAGGTAATGATGTCATTGAAAACTAACATTAACTAAATTCCATTTGTAATTTCTATGAAATATTGTCAACCATAAACTGACGAAAACGCTCATAGTAATTTGTATGAAATACAGAAAGCAGAAATTAATTTCTATCAGTGCGGTCACTAATAGTAATAATTAAATATATATAATAAAAAGAAAATTGTAATCTCTACTTTCTCTGTCGGGCAGATAAAAAAATGAAATGTGTAGTTGCCTTCAGCTAATTAAATATTTCCAAAGCGAATAAACAAATTCAATGAAGATAATATAATTAGCCTTTCGCTAAAAAACAGTTTAGGGCAAGAATATCTGAGCGTCTCAAATAAAGGAAGGAAGTACGTCGTTTGCTTAACAGACATTATTAATCAATGGATTTCGTATATATATATATATATATATATATATATATATATATATATCCGCGTTATATTTATATTAACTTTATGACCTTTCTTCTGGTTTCTAACATTAATTCCTAATATCATCAACTTTGTAAAAAGAAAAATCTCTTTTTAATAATTTTTTCTCTTCTCTGTTATTTCCTTTTTTGTATCTGATATTCTGTTTTGATTCAGTGAGTGTTTTTTAATACGTTCTTCCTTCAGGGGATCATGACTCTCCACAGATTTCTTTCTGTGTTATTTATGAACTGTCGTACATTCTCGAGGAAAATTCTGGAATAGCTTCTCGTTGTCTTATGAGGGATTTGGATTACCAATTTTTTCTTCTTCATTCTATGCGGCTATTTAACCCATAGATGACGGGGGGTAAAATAGATTCGTGCCATCCCCAAGGCAATTTATTCTAAAGTAAACATGACCTGATTAAAATAATCAAGAATCTCTACTCGTAGTAAACGGACAGCGAACGTATTCCACTGATATACAAAGACAGAAATGTGTGAAAGACAAGGATGTACATTCTCTTCGCATATATGCAATCTGTACAGATCTGAGAGAGCGAGAAGCCATGCTAGGATTCGTCATTGGTGACCATAATCTCAACAGTATCAGATACGCAGATGGTTAGTCAGTTAAGTATCATACGTGAAATACGCTTGGGCGATCATGGCTAGAAAGATTATCCCAAAGTAGGTTGCCATTGTTTTGTTGCGGTAGACTGGTTGCCGGACAAGGCTATAGAACCCAATCTGTTCTGTTATTTAACCCATAACTGGAGGAAAGAGATGGATTAATACCTTTCCCAAGGGTATTTGTGCGTAAGTAAATGCAATGAATTCAACTGGAATTTGAACTCGGCTCTCCGATTTCTCGTTCCGAGCCGATATCCACTGCACCACAACGCAGATGGGACAATGATGATAACAGACAGCAAAATACAGGACTTCAAACAAAAGGTGGCAAGGGGAATAAAGAATTAAACATAAAATTCAGGGGAAACAGAATGCATGGTCATTAGTTTAAAAGAGGATCCAAAAGTTACAGGTAGAAGATGCTAAAATCAGGCAGGTGCAAAAAATTTGAATAACTGGGAAGTGTTCTGTCAAGGGTTGGAAGCTGTGACACTGAGATACGAAGGCGCATCGGCATATCCAAGGACGCGAGTCAATCCTTGAGCAAAATATTGCGAGACAGGAAGATTTCGTTGAAATCAAAGAAAAGAGTTCTTGAATATTATGTAATATCTGTTCCCTTTGATAGCAGCAAAATCCAGACGATCTCCTCAAAGATGAAAAAGAAACTGGAAGCAACAGAAATTTGGTTCTACAGAAGGATGATGAGGATACCATAGAACAAACATGCAAGCCACGACAAGGTTTTGGAGAGGATGCAAATGAAAATATACTTAGCATCAGGAGGAAAAAGCTGTTGTTTTTTGGAGACGTATACCCTTACGAAAGGTATTAATCCGTCTCTTCCTTCCAGTTATGGGTTAAATAACAGGACAGATTGGGTTCTATAGCCTTGGCTGGCAACCAGTCTACCGCAGAAAGCAATAGCAACCTACTGTGATAATCTTCTGCCCAGTCAGCCATGTCCTTTTCGAGACCTGATCGCCCAAATGTGTATTGCGTATGGCACTTAACTGACTGACATGAAGAAGGTAAGCTTGGAGAATCTAATACTCTTGGGACAGATAGAGAGAATGATAGACTAATGAAGGCAGCGCGATACATTCTTGATTGAATTACGTAAGTGGACGGTAGGGCGTGATTTTGGAGGGATAACAGTTGTAAAAATGCTAACTGCGAAAGGGATAGAAGAATGTGGAGGTCCATGATCGCCTACGTCCTGAAAGATCAGCAACACTGAGGGAACTGTCAAACGGACTCTAGAATGTCTAAAATACAAAAAAGAATGTTATTCTGTTTATTTTTTATATATTCGATTCTGATTGGAGATGTGTGATCATGTCCTTTTTCTTTCATTTCTATACTTGCTATACAATGTGCGATAGGCGAAATTTTTAATTCGCGCATGCGTGTTTTTGGTTTTTGAATTTGTCGACTGCACTGTTTTTGAGAAGAAAAAAACCATGCTATTCATTCCACTAGAAATTTGGAAACGGTATGCTTGGATTTTAGCGCCTGAATCTATAACAAGGAAAATTTCTGAATATTTTAGTGTCGATATGAGGACGTGCAGAATTTTTTTTTAATGATTTCACCCCAAGTAGGGCATTCTACTGCCACTATAGCGCAGGGGATTACATCGGGGAAGGTGCTGAGAGCAATTAGATATAGGAAATGTCAGCAGAAGGGTGATAGACGAGTAAGGAGGTACATAGGAAGAGTATTTGGGTGCGAGGTAGTGTGTTAGGAGGTGACTATTGACCTTACATTTAAACTCCTGGAGATTGTAGCAGTCGGGGAAGCAAGTATGTGGAAGGGAATTCCACGGGCGAGAAGTGCGAGAAAAGAAGCTGTTGGAGTAGAAATTGCGGTTACATTTTATCGGTTTCACTGTAAAAGGGTGGGACCTAGTTGCTAATCTAGTATCTCGTGCAAATTCGTACCTAGGGGGCACCAGTGATCTAAGTTCATTGGAGCAGAAGCCGTGAAAGTATTTATAGAAGAGGCACGGGGAAGCCACGTCACACCTGTGAGAGAGTGTCTGCAGCCGGTCAGCGAAGTCGGTATCGATCACATTACAGACTCTCCATTGTATTTTGTCAAGAACCCCGAGAAGAATAGCAGGGGCACCCGACCAGATGTGGCAGCAGTATTCAATACACGGGCGGATGGTAGCTTTATATATGTGCAAGATAGATTCAGACGGAAAGAACTTACGGGGCCTGCACAGAGAGCTGACTTTCATAGCAGCGGATTTACACAATGACGTCCGCTGAAAGTGTGAGGCCAGTCAGGCGTAGTGTTTTACTCTCTGGGAGGCAAGCCTGTTCCATGCTAATGAGAGGTAGGTGCGGTTGTCTATGGTGGTTAATTGATAGCAGCTTCGTTTTGGAAGAATTGAAATTTACGAGCCACTTCTTACCCCAGTCCACGACAGATTGGATATCCTTTTCAAGCTCGGCAGCGAGTTTCACCTTGTCGCCCACATCAGATTTTTGATCGAGGCGAGAGTAAACTGTGGTGTCATCGGCGTACATGCCTACTTGGGATGCTATGGCGTCGGAGAGATCATTGATGTAGATCAGAAAGAGCGTAGGACCTCTAGGATAGAGTGTTAGGAAAGAGATGCTTTGAAGTATGATTACAAAAGGGTTTGAAATGATAACTAATAATGGTGACGTTATCCATTCATTTTTCCACAGAGCCTCAGATTCAACACGTGGTTCTACATCAAGATGCAACGTGACGTAGGGCCAATTTGTATCTCAAGGAAAATAAGAAAGACCCCATTACAAAACGTTTCAACAAACGCAAGTATCTCCTTCAACCGAACATGCTTTGGAGAATAAAATAGTGAACATATAATTATTATCCTTGGACCAACCGATGATTGGTCAGAAATCCATCGACAATCTCACTTCACATGACACAGTCAAGCATTGCTGTATACAGATCCTGGTGTTGTTAGTGAACGTCATGGACATTTCGATGGGAGATACACACGTAGAATTGCCGACACTACATCCGGGTGTTTTTATGTACAAGACACCATCTCAAGGAAGATTATCAACAAAAACTCAAGACTTCTTCCCAGTCATAAGGTGAATAATCGATATTCCAGCTATAGTTTGTCAATTCTTATTGCAATAAGCTACTTGCAAACCAAGGCTATAAAGCGAACTACCCATAGCTGGTGAAAGAAAAGATCGATTCTTACCGTTCTCATGTGTACTAGCACATGATGGATTCGACTGGAATCAGAAATCAGCTCTCCGATTCTATCTATTACCCCACCGTGTCTCCTAAAGACATAAAAACCGCTGGCTTGCTGTGTTTCAAAATGGACCGGAATAATGAAAACCAAATATCAAATAAACATTATAGTGATTGAAGTGATCAATATTGATGGCAACGTTATGCCTCTAATGATCTTCCAACAAGGGCCACAAGCTCAACACTGAGGTCTACATGAAGTTCAATATGGAGATAGCCCTGCCAAGACGGTGGCTACTGGAAGAAAACCTGTACCATATCCCACAAGCAGAAGAACCCAGTATAGCTTTCAAACCGTTTCTGCAACATCAATACTTACATCTAGCCAGCTATCTCCCCAGACTGCAACACCCTAGATTATTACGTGTGGAACGCATTTGATCGAGAGGCCAACAAAAATCTTTTGTACATCAAAGGTGAACTGAAAGCAATGATTATGGTATTGTTGGTTGCTTATCTATTCGTTTCTGTGAGTAGTGAAGAGTCCGTTCTAGTGAAGGGTAGTTGTATACTATTACAGGTTAACTGAATTCGGCCCTGTTGTAGATCCACTATAAGTCATAAAATGATTACAAATCAAGAAAAGCAAATTGAGTTGAACAATATTATTTTATATATAACACATATCAATTAATGTTTTTACACTTGAAATAATACATGACGTATAGGTCCAACGGAGGTTAAAATGTTCATGGCAATAAAACGCTGAAAGAGAATTAATGCTTAGGAATTTGGGAGCGTGTAAGTAAGGAATGTCTTTGATGTATTTGCTCCTGAGGTCAGTAAGTAGTTTTTGAGGCAGGGAAGAAGGAAAGAGGTAAGGGAGGCGAGCGTAGTAAGCCGCTTGACTTGGGTCAAGGGAGACACTAATTACTCTCTTCTCCTCGAGTCTATCTGCCTGGCGATGCTTTCTGTATCTGCTTTTTATATCTTCTTTTTGGATCACAGCAGTTCATTTGGGATTTCACACTTGTATTTGGTTTTGGGTTTCCCATTGGCTGATAAATAAAATTCGCGTAGGCTCGCGGGCTGGAAATTTAATATTTAATTAATTTTTAGTTTTCAATCGGAACATCTGCACGGAGACGGCGACGCAGCGACGACTTTTGGTCATTTGCTTTTTGGTAGTGAAAGCGCAAACATCCGGTCCATCGCTTTTGCTCGGTATCACCACAATGGCAGCATTTAACAACTTAATCAAGGGGACTATCCAGAAGAGTCAGAAGAAATTCCGGTAATTGAAGCCAATGGCGATTTTATTGGGTAAATTTACACTTTAGTATTGCAAGATATATTTTGTGAAATTTTGGTAAATATATTTGCTGAAATTATAATTTTTAAATTTTGATTTTTATTCAATTTAGAGGACAATTTATCCATCGCAGACTGTATATATATGCTGTGTTTGTCTGCTTACTGCAGGTACAAGTTTCTGTGCGGTTATCCATTTATATCGTGCTCGTCAGTTAGTTTCTTCGCTGTTTTCTTACGTTCCTCTTGCCTTCGTCACACATTCTTTTTTGTTGTACTTTTCTATTGTCGATTATAATACCATTTATAGTCCTTTCCTCATGAAAGCAAGAAAATAAGTCTAATAAGTTTAATTGATTACTGAGTGTGAGAGAATATGAGTAAAAGAAAAACCTTATTAATGAAAGAACTTAATTTATGAAGGCAGTAAATAACGATTGACAGAACGGTTAGTCAGTTAAGTGCCATACGTGATACACGCTTGGGCGATCATGTCTCGAAAGAGATATGACTGACTGGGCAGAAGATTATCCCGCAGTAGGTTGCCATTGCATTCTGCGGTAGACTGGTTACCAGCCAAGGCTATAAAACCCAATCTGTCCTATTATTTGACTCATAACTAGACGGGGGAAGTGATGTACTATATTATTATGTAGTAATTAGTGGGGGATCAGTTTATTACTTAAAACAATAGTAAATCGATCCCCCATTTTATGCCCAGTAGAAGCCTTAATCATATTTTCAACTATTATATTCAATCAGTCAGTTAAGTGCCTTACGTGATACACGCTTGGGCGATCATGTCTCGAAAGAGATATGACTGACTGGGCAGAATATTATCCCGCAGTAGGTTGCCATTGCTTTCTGCGTTAGACTGGTTGCCAGCCAAGGTTATAGAACCCAATCTGTCCTGTTATTTAACTCATAACTGGAAGGAAGAGACGCATTAATATCCCAAGGGTATTTCCGCGTTAGTGAATGCAATGAATTCAACTGGAATTCGAAGTTGGCTCTCAGAGTCATTGTTCCGAGTCGATATACACTGCACCACAACGCACATCCGTCAAAGTATTCAGTCAATCAGTCAGTTAAATGCCATAGTTGGGCGATCATGTATCGGAAGAGACATGACTGTCTGTGCAGAAGATTTTCCCGCAGTAAGTTGCCATTGCTTTCTGTGGTAGACAGGTTGCCGACCAAGGCTATAGAACCCAATCTGTCGTGTTATTTAACCCATAACTGGAAGGAATAGATTGATTAATACCTTTCTCAACAGTATTTGCCCGTAAGTGAATGCAATGAATTCGGCTGGAATTCGAACTCGGCTCCCCGGTTTCTCGTTTTGAGCCGATATCCACTGTACCACAACGCACATCAAAGTATTACTGCGCTATAATTCATAAAATCTAGGTGTCACTAAAATAATTATGTAAAGTTCAAACCTTAAGGCGTTGTAAAAGTGACACAATAGAGTTTAAAGGAACAACCAAATAGTGTATACTTACAACCAGAAAGAAACGTTTGAAATTTAATGATGGATAAGCGTACAATATATAATTTCCCGGCTTCTACTCTGACAGGCTTATCTACCTGATGACCCAAAAAAAATTTACTCATGCTACTAGAGTGGCAATTAGGTCTCACTCTTGTACAGTTAGAACAGTCTAACGAAACTACCACTTCTACTCAATCAGATTCTTTTCACATTTTTCCCGCCTGTGGAATTCCCATCTGTACATGTGCTTCCTGATAGCTACAATCTCTAAGAGTTTGAGTGCAACGTCAATTGCCATGTTTCATCCCCAGAATTTCCTCATTAACTACACCCCTTGTTTCTCATCGTTCTCTTATCGTTTCAGCGACATCGCACCAATTATATAGTTCAATTGTTTTGATGACCCAAAAAAAATTTACTCATGCTACTAGAGTGGCAATTAGGTCTCACTCTTGTACAGTTAGAACAGTCTAACGAAACTACCACTTCTACTCAATCAGATTCTTTTCACATTTTTCCCGCCTGTGGAATTCCCATCTGTACATGTGCTTCCTGATAGCTACAATCTCTAAGAGTTTGAGTGCAACGTCAATTGCCATGTTTCATCCCCAGAATTTCCTCATTAACTACACCCCTTGTTTCTCATCGTTCTCTTATCGTTTCAGCGACATCGCACCAATTATATAGTTCAATTGTTTTTTCTCTTGTAAGCCCCTGTGCACCGGTCGCCGTACTGCCTTGCTTGGGGGTGAATCGATTTAAAAAATAACTGTATCACATTTAAAAAAACACGAAAATAATTGGTAAACCATGAAACAAACAATGAAAGATAGAAATACAAGCAGAAATGTGAAGTAAGTTCTAAGAGAATGTGTTAATCGATGATAGAATTTGTAAAAAGACGTTTGGCAAAGATTTATTACAAAAGCACAGGAAGATGTGGAGAGTCCTGTTCGCACAATTTATGGATAAAATAAACTTTATTTGCTTGATTTGCATAATTATTGATACTTATATTTCACTTGCATTCTCACTGAATATTTCGAGAAAAGCAAATTAGATCTCTTCAAAAAAACTATCGGCCGGTTCACACACCACCCACGTCTATTGATCAGGTGTAGAGGCTCATCCCAAGTTCCCTGTTTAGGATGTGGTTTCCGGTTTTCTCTTTTCCAATCTTTTCACTTTTCTTTTTTCTTTTTTCTTTTTTTCAATTGGAGTAGATAGACTGAACTATCGCCCGGTTCACACACCACCCACGTCTATTGAACAGGTGAAGAGGCTCATCCCTTGTTCCCTGTTTAGGATGTGGTTTCCGGTTTTCTCTTTTCCAATCTTTTCACTTTTCTTTTTTCTTTTTTTTTTCAATTGGAGTAGATAGACTAAATTATCGCCTGGTTCACACTCCACCCACATCTATTGAACAGGTGAAGAGGCTCATCCCAAGTTCCCTGTTTAGGATGTAGTTTCCGGTTTTCTCTTTTCCAATCTTTTCACTTTTCTTTTTTCTTTTTTTTTTCAATTGGAGTAGATAGACTAAACTATCGCCCCGTTCACACTCCACCTACGTCTATTGAACAGGTGTAGATGCTCATCCCTTCTTCCCTGTTTAGGATGCGGTTTCTGGTTTTCTCTTTTCCAATCTTCTCACTTTTTTTTCCAATTGGAGTAGATAAACTAAACTATCGCCCGGTTCACACTCCACCCACATCTATTGAACAGGTGTAGAGGCTCATCCCTTGTTCCCTGTTTAGGATGTGGTTTCCGGTTTTCTCTTTTCCAATCTTTTCACTTTTCTTTTTTCTTTTTTTTTTTTCAATTGGAGTAGATAGACTAAACTATCGCCCGGTTCACACTCCACCCACGTCTATTGAACAGGTGTAGAGGCTCATCCCTTGTTCCCTGTTTAGGATGTGGTTTCCGGCTTTCTCTAATCTAATTGTTTGGTTGTTGTCCTTTTATTTATTACCATATTAAGATTTCACATCTATTACTGAAATGAGCTATTCTAACTCTTTACATTATTCGGACTATTGTCCATATTTTTATTCCCATCTTCATCTTCAACATCTGTCTCTATTTCTGAGCTGGAATATATCAGGTATTTACATATGTTGGAATTATTGCCATATTGCTAAACGTTTTGACCTCCTTCAGATTATTGAAATTTCGAACTGAATCCTTTATTTTGATCACTGGGGTAGATTGTTTTTATTCCATGAGTCATGGCACTTCTTGAAGCTTTAAATTTTTTCATTAAATTCAACCAATGCTGTTTCAAATTATTGAACTCACAACTTATTATTTCCGCTTACTGGAACTAACTAAAGCTTTTAGGCCATGAAATCAGCCCAAAATGCAAAATACAGGTGGGGTATACTAAAATCAAGCAGGTAGAAACATTTAAATACCTGGGGAGTGTTCTAACTTAAGTGCTACACTGAAACCCCAAAACGAATTGGCATGGCAAAGACCACGTTCCAGAAGCTGACTAGAGCATTAAGAAACAGAAAACTTTGCTAGAAACAGAGAAGAAATAAGAATTGCTCTGTGATGGCAGTGAATGCGGAACAATATCATAAATGATGAACAGAAAAATTGAAGCAACTGAAATGTGGTTCTACTGCAGTATACTGGATATAAAGTGGGGGATCAGTTCAATATTACGAGCAATATATAAACTGACCCCTCACTTTTTGGTCACAACAGTTTCTATACATTTATATTCTTGAGACCAAAAGCACAAGAATGCATTCCAGGAGCTGAGAAGAGTATTAAGGAACAGGACAATTTCGCTAGAAACAAGGAAGTGAGTACTGGATTGCTACGTGATGTCCGTCCTTCAATATGCCAGTGAATGCTGGACAAGGAAAAATTTGAAACAACTGAAATGTGGTTCTACAGAAGTATACTGGATATAAAGTGGGGATCAATTCCATATTACAATCAATATATAAACTGACCCCTCACTTTGTGGTCACAGCAGTTTCTATACATTTATATTCTTGTGACCAAAAGCACAAGAATGCATTCCAGGAGCTGAGATGAGTATTAATTAAAAGAACAATTTCGCTAGAAACAAGGAAGAGAGTATTGGATTGCTACGTGCTGTCAGTTCTTCAATAGGGCAGTGAATGCTGAACAATATCATCAAAGATGAAGGAAAAAATTGAAGCAACTGAAATGTGGTTCTACAGAAGGATGTTGCAGACATCATGGATCGAGCATGTGAGCAATGATTAGGTTTTGGAAAGGATGGAAACAAAAAGGAAATTAATACTGAGCATCAGGATGCGATAGCTAAAGTTCCTTGTACATGCAATGGGGAAGGGGGCTTGGAGAATTTGATACTAATAGAGAGAGAAAAAGAGACAGGGGAAAGCAGCGGATAACATATTTGAAGGACCTGGAGGTTGCGTGGTGTAGCGGGAGAAAGCGTGATAAGAGCCATTAGGGAGAGGTAGAAAACCATGATCGCCTACGTTCTGAAAGGACAAGGGAAATAGAAGAAGAAGATGAAGAAGTTTTTCAGTTGAGATTTCAATGCTTGGATAACGAAGTGGTGAAAATCTTAGTAGTGTGATGTGATTTATGAAGGAACACCAATGGCTATGCGTGGATGGATATAGTCAAAAACGAGTAGTCATTTTGAGGATGAGAAAATCACACAGATTGGAATATGTTTTCAAGTCGACACTGCTTTGATGTTGACAAATTTATTTTCTAAGATATACTGAAAAAAATCCGAAGTGGTATTTACGCATCGTCTGGCTGCAAAAATATATTGAATATTTAAATCCTTTACGTTATGATTTTATAAGCTTCGGATTTGTCTTCCCAGCGCAACAAAAGAAAAGAAAAAAAATCTTGAAACGGAGAATTGAGCCATTGAAAAAGTAGAAATAATTGAATTTCATGCAAACATGAAAATTAAATAAACGAAATAAAATTATAAGATCGCACTCTTTGAGATATTTGTAAACCTCCACATTTCAGTAGATCTTGTTCCGGAATTAAATTAACGTGTTAATCTCTGTATATACCAGTTACCTGAAGATTTGAATGGTTTTTGGACACAGCATCCGTTATTTAAAATATTTTAGCAAAAGCTTTTGAGATAAAGTTTTTTCTCTTAAAATAATGTCGACTGAAATATGAGATTTATTCACTTCAAAAATGACGGCAAAATATTCATATCGATATGCCATCTATAATGAAGGGAACATATATATATTGATGTATCTACTGTTGAGCTTCTTACATTAAGACAAAAAAAAATCCAAATCCTCAGTGTAACATGCGGGATATATATAAATGAAACTTCGTCTGTGTGTGCGTCTGTGCGCGGTGTGAGTCTGTTACATATAGACTCCGAAACGGCTGAACCGATTTTTTTAAGAATTTACACAGCTGTACTATACGCGTCTGCGAGTGTTCTTAGCTAGGTTTGTGTCGAGGTACTCCCGATAAATATCGAAAATCGATAATCGAAAAAATCGGGTTATAGAAGGAGTGGTCCGATTTTAATCAAATTTGATACAATCATAGACAAAGACATAAGAAACGATATTCAGAAGTTTCAAGGTTGCAGTTTTTACAATAGTGCAGAGAATTGATAATATATATATATATATATATATATATATATATATATATATATATATAAAAGGCAAGATGTTTGTGTGTGTGTCTGTTTATCTGCCTATATGTCTGTGTTTTTTTTTTCAGCCCTTTTATTTTGCTTCGGGTTTGGCTCTAAGTAGGTATAATTGTAGTTCTTTGTCTCAGCCATGATACCATTTACACAGAGGACTTATTTAGCCTTCAAAATTCAGTTTACGACAAAAAAAACTTATTTTATATTAATACTAGGAAATCAAAATTTGACTTACATCCATTCATTTTGCTTTCAGTCTACGGTTTCGCTTTACCTGGAAACAACTACTGCTTTTTAGTCTTTCGTGCCAACGTCTAAAGAGTCTGAGCTCCAGGACATTAGTTTTAAAGTTTTCATTACATCCGAGCAACGCCGGGCTATACTGCTAGTATACACATACATATATGTATGAAATGATTTGTTTGAACATTATTTTTGATCGATACTCGTATTTAAGTAGATATTCTGTTTTATTTCACGGAAATTAACGTAGATTAACGAAACTGGTTATAAACAACCGACAATTTGAAATGATTTGTTTGAACATTATTCTTCATTGATACTCGTATTTAAGTAGATATTCTGTTTATATTCAAACAGTATTATATATTTATTTCTAGCGGCCTGATTATTTACGATAAATTTTTATTTCGAAAATGTGAGTCATTCGGCAGGATTCGAACCTGCAAGCCCAGTTTGAGTTCGTTTAGGCTGATCGTCATTTGAGGTCTAAGACACGCCAGATCACTTGGTGGTTTCCCCTTCGTAACAAGGTTCATCGTAAATAAATATAAATACTGTTTGATTATAAACAGAATATTTACTTAAATAGTGAGTATCGATCAAAATTAATGTTCAAACAAATCATTTCAAATTGTCGGTTGTTTATAACCAGTTTCGTTAATCTTCGTTAATTTCCGTGAAATAAAACAGAATATCTACTTAAATACGAGTATCGATCAAAAATAATTTTCAAACCAGTCATTTCAAATTGTCGGTTGTTTATAACCAGTTTCGTTAATCTTCGTTAATTTCCGTGAAATAAAACAGAATATCTACTTAAATACGAGTATCGATCAAAAATAATTTTCAAACCAGTCATTTCAAATTGTCGGTTGTTTATAACCAGTTTCGTTAATCTTCGTTAATTTCCGTGAAATAAAACAGAATATCTACTTAAATACGAGTATCGATCAAAAATATTCTTCAAACAAATCATTTCAAATTGTCGGTTGTTTATAACCAGTTTCGTTAATCTTCGTTAATTTCCGTGAAATAAAACAGAATATCTACTTAAATACGAGTATCGATCAAAAATAATGTTCAAAACAAATAATTTCAAATTGTCGGTTGTTTATAACCAGTTTCGTTAATCTTCGTTAATTTCCGTGAAATAAAACAGAATATCTACTTAAATACGAGTATCGATCAAAAATATTGTTCAAACAAATCATTTCAAATTGTCGGTTGTTTATAACCAGTTTCGTTAATCTTCGTTAATTTCCGTGAAATAAAACAGAATATCTACTTAAATACGAGTATCGATCAAAAATAATGTTCAAAACAAATAATTTCAAATTGTCGGTTGTTTATAACCAGTTTCGTTAATCTTCGTTAATTTCCGTGAAATAAAACAGAATATCTACTTAAATAGGAATATAGATAAAAAATAATGTTCAAACGATTCATTTCAAATTGTCGGTTGTTTAGAAACCAATTTCATTAATCTTCGTTAATTTATATATATATTCAATTTTTAAATGAGTAATTTCGCTACCCAGGTTTCTACCATGAGTGGTGTCTTCAGGCGATTTTTAATAACTGATTTTACCGTTTTTCTTGAAACAATGTTTTATTTGAACGTTCGCGTGGCAGGGAACTAAAAATTGAAAATATTCAAAAGTTCTACAATATAATTGTATTGAACACTTTTTAATACAAATGGGTACTGGTCTAACCCTATTAGGACCAAAACCTAAGTATTAAACAATGAATATATATATATAAAAATCTCACACCCTGATTGAGCACTCTGGGGGAATGGTAGACTTTGAAAAACAGTAGCTACTATGGCATGTACGCATCGTTCATTCAGTAAAATGAATTAGAGCACTCTAGCTATTGGGCGCGTATAATGATAATATATGCGCTAAAAAGGCTGCTTTCTTCCACCGAACGCCCATAGCCCAGAGGTAGCATCGCCGACTGATGCCAATTGGGTCGGGTTTCAATCCTGGGTAAAAAAGCAATCGGAGTCTCACCGTACTGATGAGCTGTGATACAGTGAAACAGATCTGTCTGCGAATGACTATATATATATATATTATATATATAAGAGACAAGGAATGTCTATTATGTCTAATCATGCGCCGTTCTAATTATCGTATTTTGCCTTTAATTTTAGTTGAAAATAAAGGCAAAAATTCTCTAACATTTATATAATTTTTTATTAAGTTGGTTCTAAGCTTTCGTGACACATGTTGGATAATTTTTGTCTTAATTTTCAACTGAAATTAAAGCCAAAATACGATGTCTATAACGTCTCAATTATTAAACATAATAGACATTCATTGTCTCTTATATTTAAGAGTATATGTTTAGAAAATTATTTGCTGCCTCGATACACTAAATATATATATATATATATATATATATATATATATATTCAAATAAATATTCAACGTTTCTATTTTCAAATGAAACTTCGTAAATTACGTATTTTGTTTGACCATTTCAGCAAAAAAACCTTGTCTTTTCAGTGAGAAATTCTTTAATAATGCAAATACAGAAAGAATACATATACCGGAAGATCACTCACAAAGGAACTCCTACACCGGAAGTTTTCGTAAAAAAAGAACAAAGAAGAATGGAAGGGGGGGTTTAAAAGAGAGTTACCATTTCAGAAGATTTTGTTTTTCTTTGTGTTTTATTATTTAAAACAAATGGTGAAACTGATTTAATAATGTTCTAAAAGATAAAGCGTGTTTTCAAGTCGACACAACATAGATGTTGACATATCTATCTTCTAAGAAAGGCAAATAGAGAAAAAAAATTGGAAGTTGTATTTACGCATCGTCTGGTTGCAAAAATATATTGAACATTTAAATTCTTCACGTCATGATTTTATGAACTTCAGATTTGTCTTGCCTGCAAAAAAAAAAAAGAAAACATTTTGAAACAGAAAGTCGTTTTGAATATGCCAACAAAGGTGATGACAAGATTATGAACAATTTATACAATGTAAGTACCTACGAAATGTTCTACCAGAAGATGGAAAGTGCGACACGGAGATTCGAAGGCGAATTGGCATGGCAAAGGACGCGTTACAGAAGATGAGCAAAATACTAACACACAGGAAGATCTCAATAGAAACTAATAAAAGAGTGCTAGACTGCTACGTGATGTCAGTTCTTCAATACGGCAGTGAATGCTGGACAATATCATCGAAAATGAGGACACAACTGGAAGCGGCCGAAATGTGGTTCTACAGAAGGATGCTACAGATATCGTGGACTGAGCATGCAACGATGAGGTGTTGGAAAGAATGGCAACAAAAGGAAATTGATGCTGAGCATCAGGAAGAGACAACTGAAGTTCCTGGGACATGCAATGAGGAAGGAAAGCCTGGAGAACATGATACTGAGTGATCAGATAGAAGGAAGGGGAGACAGGGGAAGGCAGCGGATAACATATTTGCAGGGTCTGATCAGGTGGATGACGGAACGGGGGTTGCCAGGAGCAACAGGAGGAAACATACTAAGGACACATAGAAGAAGAAGAAGAAAAAGAAGAAGAAGAAGAAGAAGAAGAAGAAGAAGAAGAAGAAATAATTACATTATTTCCTCTCAGAATTATAGACAAATTAAAAAAAAACGTATACTTTGAAACTTAAACTTTCACAGAGCAAGGCACTTCTATTTTACTCCGTTTTGGTTGATCTTTGCGATTGCCCTTAATATAGATGACCCAGGTGCGGTTTTTCTACCTATAGGGATCCTGTGCGCACTGATACCCATAACCAAAACAAAGACATTATTTTAAAATTATATAACCTTATATAATAATAGAATAATAATAGAATAATATATCCTTTTAAGCCAATAGCATGGGACAGGCTAGCCTCCCAGAGAGTAAAATACTACGCCTCCTTGGCCTTACCCTTTCGGCGGACCTCAAATGAAATGACTATATCGAATCCATTGCCAAATCTGCTGCTATGAAAGTCGGCTCTCTGTGCAGGACCCGGAAGTTTTTCCCACCTGAATCTATTCTGCACATATACAAATCTACCATCCGCCCGTGTATTGAATATTGCTGCCATATCTGGTCGGGTGCCCCTGCTGCTCTCCTTAGGCTTCTTGACAAAATACAAAGGAGGATCTGTAACGTGGTTGATACTGACTTGGCAGACCGGCTGCAACCACTGTCTCACCGGCGTGATGTGGCCTCCCTGTGCCTCTTCTACAAGTACTTTCATGGCTTCTGCTCCGATGAGCTTAGATCACTGGTGCCGCCTAAGCATGAATTTACACGAGATACTAGATTAGCAACTAGGTCCCACCCTTTTACAGTTAAACAAATAAGATGTAACCGTAAATTCTACTCCAACAGCTTCTTTTATTGCGCTTCCCGCCTGTGGAACTCCCTTCCACAAGTCTGCTTTCCCGACAGCTACAATCTCCAGGTGTTTAAATGTAGGGTCAATAGACACCTCCTATCACACTAACTCCCAATTATTCTCAGAACACTCTCATCTACCCAACCCTCATTCTCTGTATCCTTACCCGCCTATCACCCACCCTCTGACATTTCCTATATTTAATCATCCTTTCTCCACTCTATGTAGCCCCCTGTGCAGTAGTGGCAGTGACATGCCTTGCGCGGGGTGAAACGCAAAAAAAAAAAAAAAAAAAAAAAGTAACTCAAATATTATCCGCAAATAACTCCATGATTTTCAGTAATTTTTCACATTTAGATTTGTACAGTTGGCTGGAAATCAAGAGTCGGAAGGAAGTTCTATGACAGATAAATGCGAGAAAATCAACTGAGAAAATAGAAGATACGGCTGCATCTATCCAGCAAAGCAGAATATTGATGGGTTTTGCGCTTAAATGAAACATGTAAGTATTTATAAAAGGGCACACAAAGGCTAAATTATGGTGGTGGATAATTGACTCAAGCCAAGTTGTCAGATCAGGATCAATAATATTGCTGATTCTTCTTTGGATTTTATCAAGAGTCTCAAGGTAAATAGTAGGGGCAGCGGACGATATGTAACAGCGATATTCTAAGCATGGACGAATGGTAGACTCAGAGATATGTAATATAGTTTCCTGAGATAGAAAGAACATCTCATCTGACACAGTAAACAGATTTTATTAGCGACTAACCTAGCATTAGATTGAGTATCGTCTTTTCACCGTATGTCAGCTGAGAATGTAACCCCGAGAAGGCGCAACGTGTCTTTTTTCTAGAAGATACGCTGACGACACTACGCTTTACTCTCGCCTTCATAAAACATCTGCCGAGGCTGACAAAGCAAACCTCGCCGCCAAGCTCGAAAAGGACCTCCAATCCGTGGTGGACTGGAGTAAGAAATGGCTCGTGAATTTCAATGCTTTCAAAACGAAGCTGCTATATTTTTTTAATCATCTCACCCCAAGCAAGGCATTCCACTGCCACTATTGCGCATGGAGCTACATAAGGGAAAGTAAAGAGAAGGAGTGGTTAGACATAGGGAATGTCAGGAGAAAGGTGACAGATGAGTAAGGATACCGAGGATGAGGGTTGGGCAGATGGGAAAAGTGCTTGATAGAATGGGAGCAGGTTAGTGTGTTAGAAAGTGTCTATTGACCTTACATTTAAACTCCTGGAGATTGTAGTCGTCGGGGAAGCAATCGTTTGGAAGAAAATTCCACAGTCGGGAAGTGCGAGGAAAGAAACTGTTGGAGTAGAAGTTACGGCTGCATTTTATCGGTTTCACTGTAAAAGGGTGGGATCTAGTTGCTAATCTAGTATCTCGTTCAAATTCGTATTTAGGGTGCACCAGTGATCTAAGTTCATCGGAGCAGAAGCCGTGAAAGTATTTATAGAAGAGTCACAGGGAAGCCACGTCGCGCCGGTGGGAGAGAGACTGCAGGCGGTTTACCAAGTCGGTATCTATCACATTACAGACCCTCCTCTGAACCTTATCGAGAAGCCCGATGAGAACAGCAGGGGCACCCGATCAGATATGGCAGCAGTGTTCAATGCACGGGCGGATGGTAGATTTATAAATGTGTAGTATAATATAAATTTATTAACCACCACAGACAAGCGCTCCTACCCCTCATTAGGATGGATCAGGCTAGTCTCCCTGAAAGTAAACTACTGTGCCTACTCGGGTTAACTCTCACAACAGACCTCAAGTGGAATGACTGTATATAGTCCACAGCTGAATCTACTGCTAAGAAGATCGGTTCTGTGCAGAGCCAGAAAATTTTTCCCATCTGAAACAATCCTGCACATATTCAAATCTACCATCTGCCCGTGTATTGAATACTGCTGCCATATCTGATCGGATTCTCCTGCTATTCACCTAGGGGTTCTTGACAAAATTCAACGGAGATTCTGTAATGTTATCGATCCCGACTTGGCAGCTCGAATACAGTCGCTTTCTCACTGGCGCAATGGGGCATCCCCGTGTCTCTTCTACAAATAATTTCTCGGCTTCCGCTCCGATGAACTTAGCTTACTGCTGCTCCCTATCTATGAATTTCCTCGAGCCACAAGATTAGCAACTAGGTCCCACCCTTTTACTACTCCATCAGCTTCTTCTCTCGCACTTCCCGCCTCTGGACTTCACTTCCGTTTACATTCTTTCCCTCTTTCTCATAGCTTTCCTCCTATCCAACCTCCTGCTCAACAGTGGCAGTAAAATGCCTTGCTTGTGGCGGGCGTCACTATTATAAAAAAAAAGAAATATTCGTGTTGATATTATGGCAACTATTTATATTTGTTGGTTAGATTTATGAGGAAAAGTCGTTCAAGATGATAAACAAATCAGGAAAATCTAGATAAACGCACGGAATTGAGAAGATGTTCACTCATGGTTCCCATACCTAAAAGAAGAATTACGGGATAAAATTCTGTTCTTTACATTCAATCACTCAGTTAAGTGCCATACGTGTTACATGCTTTGTGCGATCATGTCCCAAAAGACGATTATCCCGCAGTAGGTTGACATTGCTTTCTGCGGTAGACTGGTTGACAACCAAGGCTATTGAACACAATTCTGTTATTTGACCAATAACTGGAGGGAGAAGAGATATATTACATTATTATATTAAGCATAGTGGTGGATCAGTTTATTACATCATAACAATAGAAAAGCGACCCGCACTTTATGCACAGTAGAAGTTTTAATTCTATTTTCAACTATTATATTCAGTCAGTTAAATGCCATACGTGATGCACGTTTTGGGTGTTCATGTCTCTTTCGAGACTGACTGGGTAGAAAATTTTCCAGCAGTAGGTTGCCATTGCTTTCTGTGGTAGACCGTTTGCCAGCCAAGGCTATAGAATCCAATCTGTCTTATGATTTAACTCATAACTGGAGGGAAGAGAAGGATTAATACCTTTCCCAAAGGTATTTCTGTGTAAGTGAATGTAAGGATTTCGAGTGGAATTCGAACACGAAGCCCCGATTTGTTGTTCCGAATCGATATCCACTGCACCACAACGCACGTCTGTTACATTTATCCAGTTTATTCAAGCAATTGTTTCCACATTTACATCCGGGGTTTACTATTGTAACTCAAGCTATATGCAAATTGCAACTTCAAATGAAAGTCTTTTCATCGAAACACGTTTGTTCAATTATGGAAACAGTTTAGTCCTATTCATGTCGTCTTGTTTTCAGGTTTAATTTAAAAAAAAAAAAAAAGTCTTCAGAGGTGATTCTGTTTCCGTTTCTCACTCATATTTTTTATTTTTCCAATTTGACTCGTAGCTAAAAACTAAGTCTTGAATGAAATAAAGGAATGTCGGGAGGTGTTTGTATGACCTATTTATTACATTGATATTTCGAGACTATAATCTCATCATCAGAATAGCAGAGAAATCCTCAGACAGTGCGCGCTTCGTCATGGTCCATCTATGAATGGCTGGCTTTATCCACTGCTGCTGTGTGTGTGTGTGTGTGTGTGTGTGTGTGTGTGTGTGTGTGTGTTCGTGTGTGTGTGTTTGTGTGCGCGCGCGTGCGTGTGTGTGTGAGTATGTGTGTGTGTATTGTAGTTGGGTTTTTTTATGGTCTTATGTGTGTGTGTGAGTGAGTGTGTACACAGACACACATATATATGTATACAAAATAAAGTAGATTCAATTACAGCACACACAATGAGCAAACACCACCAGATAAATGATATAGATAAGACAACAGCAATGAAACTGACACTCTTTGACCCGGTCAGAGTCACATCAACTCCCAGATCACACTAAGGTTAGCCACTTGCGAACTGATTCCATCAGGCCATAAAAACCCCAACTAGAATACACACAGATACACACTCACTCACACACGCACACACGCACATACACACACACACACACCATCAGACCATAAAAAACCCCAACTAGAATATACACACATACACACTCACACACACACAGACACAGACACACACACACTCATGCGCGCGTGCGCGCACACACACACACACACACACACACGCACACACGTACAGCAGCAGTGGATAAAGCCAGCCATTCATAGATGGGCCGCTAAGAAGCACGGACAATCTGAGGATTTCTCTGCCATTCTGATGATGAGATTATAGTCTCGAAATATCAATATAATAATAAACAGGTCATACAAACACCTCCCGACCTTCCTTTATTTCATTCAACGCATTGTGACAGCCTTCAAGACATAACACATACAACTATTTTACGCAATGCTTCAAGCAAATTACAAAACTTTACTATATATATATATATATATATTTATATATATATATTTATTTATAGATATATTTATATATATATATATTTAGATATATATTTATATATATATTTAGATATATATTTATATATATATATTTATATATATATATATTTATATATATATATATATATATATATATATATATATATATATAGAGAGAGAGAGAGAGAGAGAAAGAGAGAAGCAGTGTACAATATATGGATCGGAATCCGACAAAATAAGGAAATGAAGTAAAAAACAAAGAAAGATATATGAATACTGGGGTGTGTGTGGATGTAATCTTTCCCCATTCCTCACTCGCTATCTCTCTTTATATATATATATATATATATATATATATATATATATATATATATATTCTCACCGGCGTAAAATGGCTTCCCTTTGTCTCTTCTACATATACTCTCACGACTTCTTCTCGAATGAACTTAGCTCTCTAGTGCCCCCTATATATGAATTTACTCGAGCCACAAGATTAACAACTTGGTCCTACTCTTTTACTGTGAAGCCAATAAATTTTAAAAGCATATTCCACTCCATCAGCTTCTTTTCAGACACTTTCCGCCCGAGGAATTCTCTTCCATTTACTTGCTTCCCTGAAAGCTACAATCTCCAAGAATTTAAATTTAGAGTCAATCGTCATCTCCTATCTCACTAACCTGCATCCTTTCTCTCATGCTCCCTTCTCCGTCCACTCTACTCTCATCAGTACTCTCATCCTTCTCTTACCCACCTTCTGACACCCCCTATATCCGGTAACTCTTTCTCATAACTTAACTTCTATATAACTCCCTGCGCACCAGTAACATTAAACCGCCCTGCTTGGGTCGATATACTTACAATATTTATATTAGGTTAAATTATTTACATTATTTGGATAATTGTTTTAATCTTTCTTGATAGTTATTTTATTTTTTACGCTCCGGCCTTCTTCAAGTGCTAGGAATTTCGAACCAAACACTTTATTACAATCACCGAGGTATATGAACTTCATTCCTTGCGTAGTAGTGCCTCTTCTGGTAGTCATGAGTTATCTCCCTCTAACCCTGTAAGTTACTTGTTCACCACTGCTGTAGCCTGGTATTAAACTTAGAGGCTCCGGATAGAGGGAGATAATTCATGACTTACAAAAGAGGCTTCGCACAAGTAATGAGAATGATATACCTCAGTGATTGTAATAAAGAGTTCGGATCGAAATTCCTAGCACCTGAAGAAGGCCGGAGCGTACAATGGCTGAAACGTCGTACAAATGGCATCAATGATGGCGACAATATTCCGAATAATATAAATACTACCTCATCTCAGAAATATAGACAAATATATTAAGTTGTTATAAAAATAAGAGCCGATTTAAAAAACAATTTTAGTTTTGAAAAATTTACTGTAGAAATGTTGAAATTAATAAAAATATATGCCTTGAGTAACTTATGTCATCAAACGACGAGATTATTTATTCATCGTTGATAAAAAAATTATGGTTGTGACGCAATGAAACTATTGTTGTTAGATGAAAGAGCATTGAACACAATTGAAAACGCTAAATTTTTATTTTATTTTCATGATGAAACCAGTTATCAAGCTTTTACCTCTTGCCGATTCTCTGCAAATGTCATGAGAATATTGCAATGCTGACACCAAACGTCTGAGACATACATCTGACATTTGACGTGGGATTTGCTCAACAACTGCTTGTAATTGTTTATTGTTAAAACTGCATGACAGTCCTGTCCCTATTTCATCTTCAAGACTCTCATCCCGAGTTTAAAATATTTGGAACTAACTTAGAAGTGTCCATCACTTTTGAACCAACCTTAGCGTGCTCTGTTGATATTGCCAGACGTTTAGGAGGCAGTGGTCCCAAATCTGAACTCATGTAAATATAGTAAACTAAAATCATGTTCATAATTAATGTCTTCAAGAACATTTGTGTGAAAGTAAGTTAAACATTATTAAAGAGAACGCATTCTTATAAATACCAGCTTTTCCCTAATGTATGCAGTGGACACTATGTTAAAATGTTATATATCGCCGTACGACGACAAAACAACAAACACGCATATATAAAAATATAAGGTTATATTTTTATTAATGACGACGAACCGTGTGGAATAGAGAACGGAAGGGTGAGAGCGCACATAGAATGGGATGACGGGAGTGTAGTCTTGCCTGTGGTGTTTCTCTGCTTCCACTGGCCGTTCTCTGCTGGCGAATCCGTGTGTCGAGGTCTTTATATAGTCTTCTAGAACCGGGACTTTCCTTCCGGTTTTGCCTCGCCCACGCAACGCCCACGTAATTCCCAGAGACACCTGTTCTGTTTGCCTCCGTAGTCATTTCCGCCGCTGTCGGAAATAAGGTCAAACGACATCCGCTCCGGCCTCGACAGGATGTATTTCACAAACACCTGTCTTGTCGTTTCGCCGCCCCCTTCACCGACGGGAAACACCATCGCTTGCATCACTTCCTCGGGTGGGGCCAGATTGTTATATTACAAAAATACCTTTTCAAAATGAAACAACTCGAGTGGCCATTATTTTTGTAAAACACTAATATATGTTTAAATAAAGAAGAGAAGAGGAAAGCTATATTTATCTTGCATACAAATTTTGTTCTTTGACAGATTTTATCGAGGCAAAAAGATTAAACCAATTTTATTTTAAATAATATATCTATAAACAAAACATTGGAAGCAATACCTTCTTCCGAGGATGACTTACCAAGTGATTTGTGCTCATTGAAGATTTTTTTTTTCATCATTTCACCCCGAGCAAGGCGGAAACGCCACTGATGTGCAGGGGGTTACATAAATGTAAAAAGATTAATTAGAAAAGAGTGAGGAGTACAAACTAGTTAGAAAGGAACAATAGAAAGCTGAGAAATCAGGTGTGATGACAGATACATAGCTGGAGAGAAAGGGAAGGTTATGGCTTATGTAAGCTTTCGGCTTACATAAGCCATTATCAAAAAATAAACATTAGTATGTATTGAACATAGAATATTTAAGCTGTTAACAAAGTGGAATTAAATAAAGAGAATTAAATAAAATTAATTCCACTATGTTAATAGCTTAAATATTCTATGTTCAATATATGTTAATGTTTATTTTTTAATAATGTCTTATGTAAGCCGAAAGCTTAGACCTGATAAAAAAATCAACAATTACTGTGATTTCTTGTTGTCTTTCAACGATAGTACCTTCAAGCCTATCACACGATACGAACGGATCCTACACAAAATGAATAGACGAAACTTGTCTATATTATTCAACGAATCTTGTATAAATGAAAAAATGCTGCCAAAATACACACACACACAATATATATATATATATATATATATATATATATATCAGTGCGTAAATAAGTCAGTATTCTTATGCAATTTTATCAAGGTTACCGTGGGAAGCAGATATCGTAACTTGTATTTGTACACAGTAGATTTGAGAAAGTTTTCAATTTTCGAATTATCAGAAGTCTTTAAAATACTTACTCTGTAATGGAAAGTTATGAAGGAATATAAGTGACATTTTTGGCTTATTAAATGAAAGTGGTTTTAAGTTTGCAGATTCATTGATTTTTATTTATGCTGTAGCAGAATTGTTGGTGGCAATTCATATTGGCTTAAAAGTAATCTTCAATGAACTCATATTTATTTTTATAAAATATCAAATATGGCACAAGGCCAAAAGTGGGGATGAGGTTTAGGTTGGTAATCATTTTAAGGAAAACAATATTAACAATGAAAAAAGAAAACAAAATGACAGACGAGAAAAGAAATTTTGACGTAGGAAAACAAAAGGAAAAAATTAATTAATAAGGCACAGTTAAAAATGTTAAAATTTTTCTAAAAAATTAACTTCAGTCAAATAAACAAATTACGAAACAAACACTACAGAATATTATTAATAAAAGATGAATGTAATGATTTTTACTAATTAAACAAAATGGTCGACGTAACAGGAAATAAAAACAAACAAATTAAACAATAAATTAACAGAAAGAAAATTCCTTTGTGATGTCTTTTGGAATAGAGTTTTTAGTCTCTCTTTTGAAAATTGCGCCTCTGATGTCTCCTCCTGGCTCAAAACCGGCATTGATGCTTTCATCTCAGCCAGGAAATCCCGACTTAAACCTCATTCATCTGCCTGGGTTTCTCCTGCAATTACGGTAGCGACACGTCTGATCACAATAGGCGGTGTTTTAACTCTGGACTTAATGAATGAAAGCGTGACTTAAATGACGCTTAGCTGTTGTTTGCTGACAGAATGAAGCGGCGTATAGTATCTCGCAAATTTGAATCTTAAGACTACTGGCAGTTTTGCGAGAAAAATCCTCTTCCACTCTTGTATTCAATCAATTTGAGATCCTCACACCCACAAAGGACATGTTTCAAGTGTTTTGCTGGCAAATTCTCTTCCAATTCCTTACTTCTGAAACTTTCCCAACCGATTTCCAACATAGAACTGAGGCTCGACAGAGTAATATATATATATATATATATATATATATATATATATATTATCCTGACTCTA
This sequence comes from Ascarosepion bandense, assembly GCA_037127315.1. Taxonomy (NCBI): domain Eukaryota; kingdom Metazoa; phylum Mollusca; class Cephalopoda; order Sepiida; family Sepiidae; genus Ascarosepion; species Ascarosepion bandense. The sequence continues at coordinate 2,055,400 of JBBBDQ010000795.1, read as the reverse complement.
TTCTCTCCCATAATTTCGGAGCTTGACTAAGCATAACTGATGGAATTCATTATATATATATATATAATTGCGTATATGGGTAACAATCTCTATTTTATACAGGTTTCACTGACAAAGACAGACATCAAATTTGTTATAATATTTTTCATGTATTCGTATAATTTCACTGTTTGGAACACAAATTATATGAGAACTATCCAAAGGTTTTGTAATTTAGAGCATTTTCGGCTATACTTTTAGCCATTATCAAGAATTAATTTTATTGTACATGTATAAAAAAAATGGTTATACGAACACATCAAAAAATATAAATCTTAATGTTGATATCTTGTCTGTCGTTTTCGTCTGTCATTTTTAATACATTCTATATACATATATATATATATAAACTTATTTATAAATGGAACTTTGTCTGTGTGTGTATGTGCGTGTGCCTGTATGTGTGTCCGTTGCCTATAGACTCTGAAACGGCTGAACCGACTTTCTTGAAAATTTACACAGTTGTACTATAGGCGTCTGCGAGTATTCTTATCTAGGTTTTGTGTCGAGGTATAAATGTAGTTTTTAGTCTCAGCCATGATACCATTTACTCAGAGGACTTATTTAGCCTTCAAAATTCAGTTTACGACGAAAAAGACTTATTTGATATCGATACCAGGAAATCAAAATTTGACATACATCCATTCATTTTTCTTTCAGTCTATGATTTCGCTTTAACAGAAAAAAAATATCGCTTTTTAGTCTTTCGTGCCAACGTCCAAAGAGTCTACAGCACCTGGCATTCCCAAAAGGTCACCCATTTAAGTACTGACCAGGCTCGATGTTGCTTAACTTCGGTGATCGGACGGGAACCGGTGTATTCAACACGACATAGCCGTAGACACACACACACACAACATTACTGCTACAACCATCAGCTTAAGCTGCTACGGCTACGGTAATGCAATAGGCTCTCTCTTCCTACTCTCTCATTCTTTACTACCCTTCCGTTTGGCAAATGTGAGAGAAAGGCTGATGAGAGATAGAGGAGAAGGAAAAGCTCGTGTAGAGATTTAGTGGTGTAACGAACGGAGGGACTAAGTCACTAAGAAAGGAACAAGCAGAATTCTTATATGATGCTGTTTGGTTTTAATAAACCTAAACGCCTAATAACATGTAGAAGATAAAACGGTCGATAAAACGAACAGACCCACAGCCACAGATCTTCATATACCTATATATAGATCTTCATATACCTTTATATGTTTTTATTTTGGAAGAGGGGGCGGCGCAGGTTTTCATCTAACCATTGTCAACGAAATAATTAGAATATATGGAGAGTTTAAAATAGTTTGAATTCATTTTCTTCATCATATAAATACTAAGTGCTGCAATCTCTAAATGCTCTTATGTTGAAACATATAATTATTTAGGTTTTCATTTTATCGCTGTCGTCTCAAGAGCAGTTTAAGTAATTATTTGTGCTTACAGATTTATATTTTCTGTTGTACGTCACAAAATAGAGATTTATGTTTTCTTTTGTACTTCAGGAAGAAAACAAGATGAGGCTAGGCCGAAAGCTAGAGTCTCGTCTGAGGAAGAATAGACAAGAAATGATCAGGCTTGTGCGGGTTCCAGGGAATTTTTACGCGAGCGTCAGTGCTCTGAATGCTACAGATAGGAAACGTCCTTGTACCACATCCTGTCTTTATGGAGAATTCTCGGCTATATATCCTCTCTCTCTCTCTCTCTCTATATATATATATATCTATATATATATATATATATATATATATATATACTCTGACGAGCCGTACGGTGAAACCTAGGTAGATTTGTTGGCTCCTGCTTAGAGCTTTTGCCTTTCTTGCTCTACCTTCGTATTGAGCACTTTAGTGTTAGGGTTTTCGTCTTGGTTTTTTTTTCTTTCTTACGGGTACTTGACTTTTTGTTCATGTACTTCGTTTGTTTCTTTTTTTACTTCCCCTTCTTTTCCCTCCGAGTTTGTCCTGGGTGGGTTGTTCAAGACGATTTAAACTATAGCTTAATTAGTACTAGTTTTGGCGGAGTTAGTTCTCTTACTATTAGTATTATAATTACTATAGATAATATTATATATATATATATATATATATATATACACGAACAGAAGTAGTAGGAGGATTTGAACAATTATTAAGTAATTAATTCATCGAGCTTTTTTATTCGAGCTCAATATAATGAAGAAAGCACTGGACGGGCGTTTCGTCCAATATTTGGGACTCTCTGTCACCGGGGCCCGTGGTACAGTTGGTATAACATCAGCTTAATAACCAAAACTGTCTGGGTAAGATTTCTGGTAGTGGATATATATATATATATATATATATATATATATATATATATACACACACACACACACACTACAATTTCATGGATAATACATATTTCGCCGCGGCTTGTCAGACCCAAATGATACAATAGCTAATCCTCAAAATATTCATGAAAATCATTACACACAGACGCTCACGTGACCATTTTGAGAATAGACATTTGTAACGGTAAGTTACAAAAAACAATTTTTTGCTCATTCAAAAAAAAAACCGCAAAAGAGAAAAAAAGAGAAAATATAGTCAATTGATAAATAAAAAGAAGAGAAAGGAAAGAAATAGAAATGGAAAGAGAGAAGGAACAGTATAGAGAAAAATGAAAGTTAACGTCACATCTATCGACAGACTGTTTTTTGTCAATTACCGTTACAAATTGCTAATTATCATTATGGACAAGTGAGCGTCTGTGTGTAATGGTTTTCGGGAATATTTTGAGGATTAAGTATTGTATCATTTGGGTCTGACGTGCCGCAAAGGTAAGCAGCAGCGAAATACGTATTGCCCATGAAATTGTAGAATATCTATCTATCTATCTATCTATCTATATATATTTAAAAAAATTGTCGCTTTAACTAAGCAGGTTCTTGCCGGCTTCGGGGTTTCGTTAGGACACCATTATAATGTTTTCTATCATCGAGGTTGTATTTCTTTTTTCTTTTTTTTTACTAAAGAGACAAAAAGAACAGATCACACACACAAATAAATAACATGAGCAACCCTAAAGAGAGAAAAAAAGAGAAAATATAGACAATTGATAAATAAAAAGAAGGGAAAGGAAAGAAGTAGAAATGGAAAGAGAGAAATGAAAGTTAACGTCATCTAAAACAAAACAAAAAACAGTACCAAAAAAACAACTTCTCGAGTTTTTTGAAACTGACATGTTTGATTTAATTTTTAAAAAAATCAAATTTAAGAAACAATCTTACCAATTCCAGTTTCTTCTTAAAAAAGGACATTATAATGACCAGAAACGCTCATAAGATGTGGATTAATGCTGATAAGTCGAATAATATATATAAAACAGAACCCTTTGAATATCATAAACTAATCCTCAAAAAAACCTCCAGTACATATAAAAAAAGATGATAATAATTACATGATGTCCACAATTAATACAAAAACTGTTGCATTAGCCAAGTAGATATTGCAGATAGAATGGGAAAGACCCAAACTAAAAACGCATATTTACTGTTTAAAGACAACAAACCTACTTTTGAAAATAAACTTCAAACTAGACTAATCAATGTCTCCAAAACTGAATTAGCTTTAATTTATAGCTATATAATTAAGAAGATTATACTATCCATACAGAAGAATCTCCATACAAATTTATGGAAAGAAACGTCTGATACCATTACATGGTTCCAATATATTCCTGATAAGAAAAATGCTTCTTTTTTACAATTTGATATCGTAGATTTTTATCCTTCTATTTCGTATGATGTAATAGTTAATAGTTAATAGTTTAAACTATGCTAAAAACTTTACTGATATTTTCAGTAAGGAAATGAATATAATTTTAACCTCTAGAGATACTCTACTCGTATACTATGACGCTACATGGACTAAAAGTACTAACAATAGTTTTGATGTCCCAATGGGGGCTTATGATTCAGCTAAACTTGCTGATCTTATTGGGGCATATATATATATTATATACTCTCGGTAGAATTGTTGGTAAATTTTTGTTTTAGATCCCGAAGGCTTTTCCCTCTTCATATTTTTTTAATTGGATTACTTCTGTGTTAATGTATATGCTGAACTCAAATCAACAATTAGTTATTAAAGAAACCTCCGTTATTGATCTGAACGTCCAGAAAAAATCGAACTATATCTCGCTCATTTTGTCTCCCGTACTCAAACGCAGTCATGCAATTAACTGCTGGATGACTTTCGGCGTAGGCAAAAAATTCCGGCCTGTTTTCGGTCTATTTACTTCCTTTAGTAAAATGTCCGCCTATTACTTCCTGTAATGAAAGTTATACGCGATTTATTCTACGCGTATTGCTTTCATTACAGGAAGTAAATAGGCGGAGATTTTAGTAAAGGAAGTAAATAGGCCGAAATTTGCCGCCTACGCCGAAAGTCATTCTGCAGTTAATTACATGACTTCGTGAGAGTTACGGTAGACAAAAAGTGCGAGATGAAGTTTGATTTTTTTTTCTGGTCGTTAAGATCAATAAAGGTAAATTTCTTCAATAACTAGTTGTTGATTTGAATTCAGCATATACATTTGCACAGAAATAATGTTATTTTGGATTAATTTGAAGAGGGGAAAAGCCTTCGGGACCTAAAACGAAAATTTATTCCAATCAAGTAGATATCTACCCAGATGATGACGTTATGTATTTCCTTGATATTAATGACCCTCTTGTATCAAGAATTTCTAAAAAGGTTATTAGAGCATTTAAAATTTTGGGTTTCAAAATTGAAATTCCATCCAATCTCAAAATTGCTAATTTTCTAGACATAAGATTTAACCTGTCCAATAATACATTTAAACCATACCAAAAAAGTAATCAATCCCCTATCTATATTAATGTTAATCCTAATCCTCCTAAATCTATCATTAAACAAATACTTAAAATAGTAAAAATTAGAATTAATAAATTATCATCTTATAAGAGAATATTCAATGATAATAAAACAATAAACAATGCAGACCTTAATAAAAGTAATTTTAAAGAAGAAATATGATACGAAAAAAAAATGAAAGATAAAACTAGAAATTGAAAGAAAAGCGACATTAGAAAAATAAAAATAATATGGTTCAACCCTCCTTTCTGCAAGTTTTCCAATGTAAACATAGGTAAATATTTTTTTAAAAATATACTTAGCAAACACTTCCACCAACACCACCCTCTAAGTAACTTATTCAACAGAAAAAATCTTATAATTATGAATGCAACTACCAATAACATTTAAAACATAACTAATTATGCCCCCTAAATACGTATTTGAACGAGATACTAGATTAGCAACTAGATCCCACCCTTTTACAGTGAAACCGATAAAATGCAGCCGTAACTTCTACTCCAACAGTTTCTTTCCTCGCACTTCCCAACTGTGGAATTCTCTTCCAAACGATTACTTCCCCGACGGCTACAATCTCCAGGGGTTTAAATGTAAGGTCAATAGACACCTCCTAACACACTAACCTGATCCCATTCTATCAAACACTCTTCCCATCTGCCCAACCCTCATCCTCGGTATCCTTACTCATCTGTCACCTTCCTCCTGACATTCCCTATGTCTAACCACTCCTTCTCTTTACCTTCCCCTATGTAACCCCATGCGCAATAGTAGCAGTGGAATGCCTTGCTTGGGGTGAAATGATTAAAAAAAAAATTCTCATAATAATAAATGACTCAAAAACTTCTATAACAAGCCTCTGGAAAACAAACTTTCCTGCAATTGCATCAATGAAACCAACTGTCCCGTTGATGGCAGGTGTAATTCTGAAAAAGCTGTTTATGAAGCCACTATTTGTCTAGAAGATGACCCTAGCAGTGGAGTAGATAGACTAACCTATCGCCCGGTTCACAATCCACCCACGTCTATTGAACGGGTGAAGAGGCTCATCCCTTTTTTCTTGTTTAGGATATGGTTTCCGGCTTTCTCGTTTCCAATCTTTTACTCATTTCCATTCTTTTCCTCTTTTTTTTCAATTGGATTAGATAGATTAAACTATCGCCCGGTTCACACTCCACCCACGTCTGTTGAACAGGTGAAGAGGCTCATCCCTTGTTCCCAGTTTAGGATGTGGTTTCCGACTTTCTCTTTTCCAATCTTTTTATTCCCTTTCTTTTTTTTTTCAATTGGAGTAGATAGACTAAACTATCGCCCGGTTCACACTCCACCCACGTCTATTGAACGGGTGAAGAGGCTCATCCCTTGATCCCTGTTTAGGATGTGGTTTCCGGCTTTCTCTTTTCCAATCTTTTCACTCTTACGTAGCCCCCTGCACATCAGTGGCATTACCGCTTTGCTCGGGGTGATACGATTTTTAAAAAAATGGATATCTGCAGGTAGTTGGAAACTGAGACTTTAGAACCACAGACACTCGTTTTCCAACGCCTCCTTGAAACTTCAAATTGCTCTGTCTAAACAATACTGGGATATTAAGGATGGAGGATTTCCCCCACTGGTCAAATGGAGGATAATAAAATACGCTAACACCCCCAACAATTTTAGGGATAGGTGTAATTTTTGCCTGGAGGAGAAATTGATTATTATCAAATACAATAATGCAAAGGAACTCCATAATCAACGCAACGAATTCATATTTAAACGCAGGCATAAAAATAAATATAAAATAATCTAGCTCGATCTTAATTGTAATTTAAATTGATGTAATTTAAATTAATTTAATTTAAAGAGGTAATTTCTTTTAGAGCAAAATCTGGAGGAAACATTTTACCACAAAATATTTTTTGCATATAATTTTTTTATTTTTATGTTTATAATTATATTATATTATTGTATTATGTGTTCATGATGACGTTTTTTTTTCTGTTTGTTTCCCTTTTGCTTTTATTCATATTTTTTCACAGATATATATTTAATTATATCTGTGGAATTTTTTTGCACTTCTCGCTACTGGGACTTGTAGCTATAGGGAGATGGTTAATGATTTTTTGATTCGGCCTTGTGTCATACTTAACCGAACTCTTTGCAGCTTACAAGTTTGATCCAGAATTATCAGAAGTTTTTCATCATATGTGGAATTTTTTTTTTATCATATCGCCCCAAGCAAGGCGGTAACGCCACTGATGCGCAAGAGGCTACGTAAGAGTAAGAAGATTGGAAAAGAGAAAACCGGAAACCGCATCCTAAACAGGAAACAAGGGATGAGTCTCTACACCTGTTTAATAGACGTGGATGACGTGGATGGAGTGTGAACCGGGCGATAGTTTAGTCTATCTACTCCAATTGAAAAAAAAAAGAAAAGAATAAAAAGTTTGGAAAAGAGAAATCCGGAAACCACATCCTAAACTGGGAACAAGGGATGAGCCTCCTAACCTGTTCAATAGATGTGGGTGGAGTGTGAGCCGGGCGATAGTTTAGTCTAGCTACTCCAATTGAAAAAAAAAAGAAAAAAAGAAAAGAGTAAAAAAGATTGGAAATGAGAAAAGCCGGAAACCACATCCTAAACAGGGAACAAAGGATGAGTTTATTCACCTGTTTAATAGACGTGAGTGGAGTGTGAACCGGGCGATAGTTTAGTCTATCTACTCCAATTGAAAAAAAAAAAGAAAAAAGAAAAGAGTAAAAAAGATTGGAAAAGAGAAAAGCCGGAAACCACATCCTAAACAGGGAACAAGGGATTACTCTCTACACGTGTTTAATAGACGTGGGTGGAGTGTGAACTGGGCGATAGTTTAGTCTATCTACTCCAATTGTGTGGAATAGTAAAAGAATAAAATATACATATTTCATGTTAAATTTATTAAAAGGAAAGAATAACACAAGATGTAGGATTTAATGTACAATTAGAAACATTAAGAAGTTAAGAGTAGAGTTCGTATTCAATGATGAGGTTATGGGTATCAAGATTTGTAGAAAATGTTCGTAGTAGTAATTATTGAAAAAGTATATGCGTACGTAGGTATTTATGCATTCAGTAGGAATATCTTTGGATGGAGAAGGAGAAGTAGAATGAATTAGCACGCAAGAAAGAGGACAAATGTCCGGGTCAGGTTGAAGCTTCTCTCGTTTTATCTTGTCGTCATTGCTGCTTCCATCCCTGACTGACTGATTAACGCTGATCGGGGCCCTTTTATTGTTTTCGAAAATACACGCGAAGTCCTCAAATCTTGCAAGTCGCTCCCATTGGCCAAGAATTTATTAAACACCTACTTTTGAAATATGGTTTCAATATTTTCTTTAAGCACTTGGTCAATCCTTTTTCTATTTGGGAGAAACTAGGATTTCACACGTCATTGTGAATTTTTGTAAAAGTAAAGAAGAAAATTGATTTTAATTAATTTCTTATCCACTACCATACAACACATTACGACCCTGCGTTGATAAAATTTGTAAGGTTCACGGTGATGTTTATCAAATTCTTGCTTTCCTGACGGCTACAACCTCCAGAAATTTAGCTGCAAAGTCAATACTCATCTACTAACCACTGGACCACTGCTCTCTCCCCACCCCCGTATAACCTTCCCCTTCTCTCCACCTATGTATCTGTCATCGCACTTGCATTCTCAGCTTTCTATTGTTCCTTTCTAACTAGTTTGTACTCCTCACTCTTTTCTAATTAATCTTATTACAGTTATGTAGCCCCCCGCACATCAGTGGCGTTTCCGCCTTGCTCGGGGTGAAATGATTAAAAAAAAAACCTGACCTTATATCCGGGTCGATTTGAAGTTGAAGTTACATTTTAGTTCTTTCGTCTCTCGGCTCCCGTCTGTCTCTCTAACGCTGATGAAGTTCTTTTATTGTCGTCTAGATGTTTCGCACTTACTCGAAGTTCTTTTTTATTTTGCAGGTCGCTCCCATTCGTCAAAAATCATTTTATCACCTCCTTGCGAAATCTGGTTTCGACCTTTTTTGTTAAGCACATGGTCAGTCCTTTTTCTATTTGGGAAAACCAGAATTTTACACGTCATTGTGAATTTTTGTAAAAGTGAAGAAGATTGATTTTAAGTAATTTCTTATCCGCTACCATACAACACATTACGCACCTGCGTTGATAAAATTTGTAGAGTTCTCGGTGAATTAGCCTTGTGTCAAACACAACCGAAGTATCTACAATTTAAAATATCAGAATGCTGGAAGAATAAAAGTGTTTTGTTTGTAAAATAAGAGAAATTTTATTACCTGACTAGAATAACAAATTTCTAAGAAGTAAAATGTTCAAATAGAAAATGTAAGTAGTTAAATGTTCCATAGAAATAGTAGTAAGGAGTGAAATGAATCCAGAGCTTATAGTTGATAGTAGCAGAATGTGTGTATGTAGAAACATTAACAGGTTACTAATAAAGTCTGTGTTCCTTTCCAATTTTTACGGTCGGTGAGTGAGTGAAAAGGAAGGTGAATGTATTTATGAAGGCTTGTTTGATAGGAATTTCTTTGGATGGAGAAGAAGAAGTAAAATGAATTAGCATACGAGAAAGAAGGAGAAAGAAGACGAAAGTCCGGATCAGCTTGATGATTCTGCCGTTATATTTTAGCTTGTCGTCTCTACTGCTTCCATCCCTGACTGACTGTTTGACGCTGACCGAAGTATTTATAGCATTTAGACTTTTTCTCTTTTGATCGCGAAGTCACTCTGGTCTCGCAATTCGCCTCCATTTGTCAGAAAATCATTTTAACATCTACTTGCGAAATCCGGTTTGGACTTTTTCTTTAAGCACATGGTCACTCCTTTTTCTATTTGGGAAAAACCAGGATTTCACACGTCATTGTGAATTTTTGTAAAAATAAAGAAGAAGGTTGAATTTTAATTCTTAATTTCTTATCCCACTACAGATATTCCTCTGGCTTTTAGCTTTTTCTGTAAACTACGTTTTTCAAAAGTAGTTTGAGATGCGAGCCGTGAGAACAAACCATTTTGAATTCCAGTAAGAGGTATATATTATGAGCATATGTAGGATATATAACGCTCGGTCATGGAGACTTGAAAAGGATAACCTATTAGTGATCGGGAAAGCATCTAAAAGTCTGATTTGTTGAGGGAAAATCCATTTACTCTTTCATGACCCCGAGCAATTTCGATTTTATATCATCCTGTGTAATTTGCCAGCCACTGACGTCTACTTTCAAATTCTGAGTTAAGATCTTCGACGAAAAAAATGTTTCAACGCGTTTAATGTTTGGACGGAGCTTGGACGAACAAATTGACTTGAACCATCAAAGCTATCGTGTGACTAATTTTTGAATAAACCAAATATGATAAGCCACTCTCTCGATAGGTTTCCATTATTCGAACTGGCGTAATTTTCAAAGGGTATACGTTTATGGATATCACGTTTTAGCTTATCTGATGTGGAAATAAATGGAAAAAAAGTTTTATTTTCTACGCCTGCATCAAATACAATGTTCATATTTCTAGTAACTTAAATTTGATATAACGCTAGCGGATTAACTATTTTTCTAGAATATTGTATTTCATGTGGGCTGATTTTATCAATGACTTGATCCAGAGGAAAGTGTTGCGAGCATATATCAACCGATTGTAGACAAGTATTACTGGGTAGGTGGCGACTGCTTTTAGGAGAGGGCTTCCATCTATATCATGTTGAAACACAAGTTCATATACGATCACTTTTAAGTTAAGCAACATTGAGCTTGGATAATACAAAAATGATTGACCAATTGGGAATGTCAGATGATATTGGCTTGGATGTACGAAAGATATGATGGAGCCGTGTTCAAATTCATTTCGCGTTCGTTATATTTACTTACTCGCAAATATCCTTGGGAAAGGCATGATTCTACCTTCCCCTAGTTATGCGTCAGTTATGAAGATTTGTATCACTACATGTTATTATCGCACCCCACCAAAAAATCTTACAATTTAAAGATATTTTTCTGGCTTTAAAATACCGTAAACCGTAAAATCAAATTACTCAAATCAAAAATGTTCTTATCTTCGATAGTTCTTTTTTAAATGTACTAAATTTTTAACATTTGATTATTCTACCTTGACCACGAAATCATTTCCGCCGCCCACCCACTCTGACTCTGTCAGTGGTGATCCTGTCTGTCTTGTATATATCTATCTATCTATCTATCTATATATATATATATATATATATATATATATATATATATATAGTAATCCGCAAACATTGCTGTTTCGCTGACTATATATATATATATATATATATATATATATATAGTTATACGCAGACAGATCTGCTTTCCTGTTTAATAGCTCATCATTACGGTTAGACATCCGTTTGCTTTTACCCAGGACTGAAACCCGACCGAATTGGCGATTCTACCTTTGAGCTAAGGGCGCTCGGTAGAAGGCGGAAGAATTTTAATGTGTGATATACCATGCATACACACGCCAGTAGTTAGAGTGTTCTAATTCATTACTGAAAGAACGATGCGTAGATACTAGTGTAGCTACTGTTTTTTCAAAGTCTACAATTCTTCCAGAGTGCTCAATCAGGGTGTGAGAGCGCACACACACACACACACACACACACACATATATATATATATATATATATATATATATATATATATATATCCTATAGGACTTGCCAACGAGAGGAAGATTGGTAAAACTAATTTTCTAACTGTTTTAGAAAACCAGTTGTAAATCAAAAGCAACATTAGCACTAAAACATCTATTTTTCCTATTGGTAAGGCACAATTAATAATCTTGCTCGGGGTTTTTGCTCTGTCTTCTTCAGTTCAAATGTGACTAGACATTTTTTTTCTTCTTCAGATCATTCCCTTTTAGAAAAAATGTTATTCGTTAGTTCTTTTTTAAGTCTACGAATCTTTTACAATTTATTTTTTTTTTATAATCATTTCACCCCAAACATGGCATTCCACTGCCACTATTGTGCAAGGGGTACATAGGGGAATGTAAAGAGAAAAGAGTATTTGAGAGAATCGATGCGAGTTACTGTGTTAGGAGTTGTCTATTGACCTGATATTTAAAGTCCTAGAGATTGTAGCTGTCGGGGAAGCAAGCATGTGGAAGGGGATTCCACAGGCTGGAAGTGCGAGAAAAGAAGCTGTTGGAGTAGAAATTGCGGTTACATTTTACCGGTTTCACTGTAAAAGGGTGGGACCTAGCTGCTAGTTCCTCGTGCAAATGTGTACCTAGGGGTCAGCAGTGATCTAAGTTCATCGGAGCAGAAGCCATGAAAGTATATATAGAAGAGGTACATGGAATCCACGCCACGCTGGTGAGAGAGTGACTGCAGCCGGTCTGCCAAATCGGTATCGATCACATTACAGACTCTCCGTTGTATTTTGTCAAGAACCCCGAGGGGGATAGCAGGGGCACCGGACCAGATGTGGCAGCAGTATTCAATGCACGGGGAGTTCGTCCTGTTTAATACTCCCTTGACAACGGAAATTTTTTTGAAGAGCGTGTAGAGGCATAGAGAAATGCAAACATAAATGACGATTTACATTTAAAGAATTCAAGCCTGAATGTAATCTATTCCTCTGGTTATATATATATATATATATATATAATATTTAGAATTTATAAAATAGACATGTTATAATATTACTACAAAAGTAGCCATTTTGTTTGTGATAAGACACGGATAGTGTCGAAACAAAATGGCTACTTTTGTAGTGATATTATAAGATATTTTTGTTATAAATTCTAAATAAATAGTAGTCGCTCCATTTTTTTTAGAATAGTGTTTCTTTGTATACTGAAACTTATTCCATCTATACCTACCCTATATATATATATATATATATATATATATATATATATATTAGTATCTGTTTGCGTGCTTAAGATATATAGAATTTTTACATATATTATAGCATAAAAAAGTTTAAAATATGAATCCAGTCCATACAAATCAATCCCAAAATATATAGTGTACGTGATAAAGCAAACAAAATGAGTTAAAGACCAAACTACCTGCAACAAAAATTACTAAATAGTTAAAAAAGAAAAACCAAGCAGAAATCGTTCAATTAAGCACAGCAAAAGACATAGAGAAATGCAAATATGAATGACGATTTACATTTAAAGAATTCAAGCCTGAATGAAATCTGGAATTGCGAAATCTGCCCCGACGAACTTAGTTCACAAGTGCCCCCAATATATGAATTTTCTCGAGCCAAAAGATTAACAGATAGAACCCACTCTGTTACTGTGAAACCAATAAATTGTAAATTCAAATTCTACTCATACTGCTTCTTTTCTCGCACTTCCCGCCTGTGGAATTCCCTTCCAATTACTTTCTTTCCCGACAGTTACAATCTTCAACAATTCAAATGTAAAATCAAATAGTCATCTTCAAACTCACTAACTTGCATCCTCTCTCTCATGTTCCTTTCTTTGTCCACTCTCATGAGTATTCTCATCCTTCTCTTACCCATTTCCTGACACCCCCTCTAACCTATCACTCTTTCTCATAACATTTCTTCTATGTAAGCCCCTGCAAAGCATTGGCAGTAAAATGCCTTGCTCGGTGGGATATGATTATTAAAAATAAATCCTAAGATTCTTACTTTTTTTCTTTTTCTTTCTTTCTTTCTTTCTTTCTTTCTTTCTTTCTTTCGTTCTTTCTTTTTTCTTTCTTTCTTTCAATTCTAAGATTCTTTCTTTTTTTCTTTCTTTCTTTTTCTGTCTTTCTTTTTTCTTTCTTTCTTTATCCTCTCTCTCATGCTCCTTTCTTCGTCTACTCCAGTCTTATCAGTATTCTCATCCTTTTCTTCCCACTTCCTGTTACCCTCTATAACATGCCATTTTTTCTCATAACATTCCTTCTATGTAACCCCCTGCACAACAGTGGCAGTAAAAAGCCTTGCTTGGGGCGACATGATTATAAAAAAATATTAAGCAGTTTCTTTGATATTCATATCTTCACCCCCATTTCCCTATATATCTTGTCAACAATTCGCTATTATCCTACCGGGACTTGCAATTCTTGAAATCATGTGTATACCGACCTCCTCATTATTCAAAATTTTGTTAATACTGCACAATAACATGTGCATCAAATGAATTTAAATATTTTATAATTACCTATATTACAGTTTTATCAATGAAAGAATGAATTAAATTTAGGGTGATTCGGACGAGTTTATCTTTGTTTCCTTGCCTTGTAAAATTTTGTCAACTAATAATAACAAAAGAACTATTCTATTTTCATTTGGAAATAAATACTAAAAATAGTATGAAATACATTATTTCTTTTTAAAAAATTGTGTGGCCCAATAATTATAGCCGACACTGTATATATATAGCAAATCTACGAAGTGCGATGAGTAAATTGTCAGTATTTGCCTTGTAAAATCTTGCAAAGTAATAATAACAAAAGAACCATTCTATTTTCATTTAGAATTATCCACTTGGCAATAAATACTAAAAATAGTATGAAATACATATTTTTTTAAAAAAAACTGGGGTGGCCTAATAATTATGGCTGGTAGTATATATATATATATATATATATATATATATATATATATATATATATATATATATATATATATATATATATATATATATATATATATGTGTGTGTGTGTGTATAGCAAATTTATAGGGTGCTATGGATAAATTGTCGCTATTCGCTTTGTAAAATTTTGCAAAATAATAATAACAAAAGAACCATTTTATTTTCATTTAGAATTATCCACTTGGCAATAAATACTAAAAATAGTATGAAATACTCATTTTTTTAAAACTGGGGTTGCCTACTAATTATGGCCGGTAGTATATATATATATATATATATATATATATATATATCTTAAAAATTATTTTATTTGCCTGCTTCCTTTTCTATTTTCTGTATTTTTTGTAATTGATTATTTGTATATTTGTATTTATATTGTTATTATTTTATTTTGAAAAAAAATTATACTGTATTTTTATATTGTTCGTATGTTTCGTTTTTGTTTGATTTTGTTTTTATTTATTTTTGTTTTGATTTTTTATTTTATTTATTTTTTTCATTCGTGTAGCAAATAAGTATTTGTTTGTATGTCAATAATTTAATTTTACTAGATTACTAATGGTATTAGTAGCATTATTTATTTCCTTGCAAGAAAACCTTCGGTATTCATTGACTGAGCAGCCAGTGCAAGACGAAGTACGCTTTAATTCCCTCCTTGGCTATCAGCGTTGGATCAAAATGTAGTATCTGTTCCCTTCGTCTCTCTTTCTAATGACAATATTAGCCGTTTCCTTATAAGGACACCTTTCAACATTTTTTGACCGCGCAGCCAGTCCAATATGAGTTACGCTTTTCTTAACACTTTGGATATCCGACTTGGATCAAAAGGTAGTATCTGTTCTTCTCATCTCCGTCATGATTATATTAGCCGTGTTTTTTAAGAAAATATTTAGAAGTCATTAACCAAACAATAACGGAGAGACGAGTTACACAATCTTTCATTCCCTGGTTATCAGAGTTGAATCAATCTGTTCTTCTCGTGTCTAATTATAATGACAATATTAGCCTTTTCATCATAAGGAAACATTTCACATTCATTGACCAAGCCGCCAGTGCAAGACATGTTACGCTTTTTTCCCCTCCCTGCCTATAAGATTTGGAATAAAGTGGAGTGCTTTTCTTCTTGTCTCTAATTGTAATGATAATATTATCGTATAAAGAAGGATCCAACATCCTTGACCAAACAACCAGGCCAAGACGTGTTCCGCTTTAATTCACACCCTGGCTCTCACGCTTGGATCAAAGTGTCGTATCTGTTTTCCTTGTCTCTAATTGTAATGACATTATAAGCGGTTTCCATATAAGGAAGCATCCAACTTTCATTGACCAAACAGCCAAGCCAAGATGCTTTACGCTTTAATTCACACCCTGGCTATCACGCTTGGATCAAAGTGTCGTATCTGTTTTCCTTGTCTCTAATTGTAATGACATTATAAGCGGTTTCCATATAAGGAGGCATCCAACTTTCATTGACCAAACAGCCAAGCCAAGATGATTTACGCTTTAATTCACACCCTGGCTATCACGCTTGGATCAAAGTGTCGTATCTGTTTTCCTTGTCTCTAATTGTAATGACATTATAAGCGGTTTCCATATAAGGAGGCATCCAACTTTCATTGACCAAACAGCCAAGCCAAGATGATTTACGCTTTAATTCACACCCTGGTTATCACACTTGGATCAAAGTGTCGTATCTGTTTTCTTTGTCTCTAATTGTAATGACATTATAAGCGGTTTCCATATAAGGAAGAATCCAACTTTCATTGACCAAACAGCCAAGCCAAGATGATTTACGCTTTAATTCACACCCTGGCTATCACACTTGGATCAAAGTGTCGTATCTATTCTCCTCATCTCATATTGTAATGGCAATATAATCTGTTTCCTTACATGGAAACATTCGCATTCTTTAAACTTGTAGCCAGTACTTTAGTTGAAATTTTAAACAAATCTTTTTCTTAAAAAACATTTTAGAAAAATATATTTCTCAAGTCCAGTAATTCTTTTTACTCTTTCAAGTATTAATGCTGGTTTGCATTGAGTGCCTTTTCTTTCAGATGGTGTCAAATATCAACATCTTCAACATCTATTAACATCATCAACATGTTATTTTTCTTTTTAGTTTCTTCTACTTTTATGTGTCATGTCCTTTCGGGACGTAGGAGATCATGGCTTTCCACATCTCCCTGTCCCTGGTGGCTCTTAACACGGTTTCTCCTGTTGCACCATGTAATCCTCGTTCCGTCATCTACCAGATCAGGTGCTTCAAATATGTTATCCGCTGTTTTCCTCTGTTTTTTCCTCTATCTGGCCTGTTAGTATCAGGTTCTCCAAGCCCTCCCTCCTCATTGCATGTCCCAGGAACTTTAGCTGTCTTTTCCTGATGCTCAGTATGAATTTCCTTTTCGTTTCCATTCTTTCCAAAACTTCATCATTACATCATTACTCACTTGCTCGATCCATGGTATTCGCAGCATCCTTCTATAAAACCACATTTCAGTTGCTTCAAGTTTTTCCTTCATCTTCAAAGATATTGTCCAACATTTACTGCCATATTGAAGAACTGATAGCACATAGCAATCCGCTACTCTCCTCTTTGTTTCTAGCGAAATTGTCCTGTTTCTTAGTACTTTACTCAACTTCTGGAATGCTTCCTTCGCCATGCCAATTCGCCTTCGAATCTCTGTGTCGCACTTTCCGTCTTCTGTTAGACCAATTCCTATGTGCTTTTTAAGTAAGTTGTTACTGCCGTTGGTACGCCAATAGAGACGTGTTTCTAAATCGCCAGTTCACAAAGTTCAAAGGAAGATGATCTTTGATATGGCCGCCAGTCTTCTATCTTTCAAACCGATTTTTTTTAAACAATTCATCTTAGATGTATGCAAATGGGGGTTTAGATATTTCTGAACGGGTTTGCTGACCTGCGTTACATCTACATAAATATCTTGATCTGACGAGGCTTTTTAAGAATATGACCCGAGTTTTCAGGCTAATATTTTCCCTTTGAAGTAATTTCCTTTAAGATAACTAATATATCTTTTAGGTAGATTTGTTCCTTCATTGTTTTCGTGTCGAGTATTGTACGGATGTGCGTTGTGGTGCAGTGGATATCGGCTCGGGACGAGAAAGCGGAGAGCCGAGTTCGAATTCCAGTTGAATCCATTGCATTCACTTACGTACAAATACCCTTGGGAAAGGTATTAATCCGTCTCTTCCCTCCAGTTATGGGTTAAATAGCAGGACAGATTGGGTTCTATAGACTTGGCAGGCAACCAGTCTACCGCAGAAAGCAATGGCAACCTACTGTGGGATAATCTTCTGCCCAGTCAGTCATGTCTCTTTCGAGACATGATCGCCCAAGCGTGTATAACGTATGGCACTTAACTGACTGACTGAATATAATAGTTGAAAACATGATTAAGGCTTCTACTGGGCATAAAGTGGGGGATCGATTTCCTATTGTTTTAAGTAATAAACTGATCCCCCACTAATTACTAATAAATCTGTCTCCTCTCCTTTCAGCTATAGTTTAAAGAACAGGATAGAAAATCTTCTGCCCAGTCAGTCATGTCTCTTTCGAGACATGATCGCCCAAGCGTGTATAACGTCTGGCACTTAACTGACTGACTGATTGTACGGATCTATCCTTGTATGAATCAGTGAGTGGAATCGATGCCATCTTGATTGTAGATTCGGATAAAAATATTGATATATTTTTTCAATCCGTGTTGTAGATTCAAATCAAAAATGGAGGCGTTCGACTTTCATTGATGTGAACTGGAAATCTGTAAGGTTTTGAAGAAGCCTAGTTCGGTCGATGGATTTCCATTTGCTACATGAAATTAAATTTGATAGTTTCCGATGTAAACATATATATTATTGAATTTATTTAAATATTTTCTTTTTAGTTATTAGATATTTTACTAGTGGGTCTCTTTCTCCAAAGATTGAATCGCAACGATATCTATATACAGAAGGCTCAAAAATAACATTCCGCATATATATATATATATATATCTTCTTCTATGTGCATTGTCCTTTCAGGACGTAGGCGATCATGGCGTTCCACGTTTTCCTATCCCTGGTGGCTCTTCGCACACTTTGTCTTTTAACACCACGCAATTCCTTTTCTGTCAGCCACCTGCTCAGGCCCTTCAAATATGTTCTCCACTGTATTACTCTGTCTCTTTTTCTCTCTATCTGGCCTGTTAGTATCAGGTTCTCCAAGCTCTCCTTCTTCATTGCATGTCACACGAAATTTAGTTGTCTCTTCCTGGTGCTCAATATTAATTTCTTTTCGTTTCCATTCTTTCCAAAACCTCATCATTGCTGACATGCTTGGTCCATAATATCCGCAGCATCCTTCTGTAGAACCACATTTCAGTTGCTTCAAGTTTTTCCTTCATCTTCGAAGATATTGTCCAGCATTCATTGCGATATTGAAGAACTGTCCATATATATATAACATTTTTTCACTTTTAACCATTCTTGTGGAATTACATGTGTACACCCCCCTTACATTTTATGTGTTTTTTTTTTCAATAAATTTATTTTTAAACGAGTTCCATAATCTCCCAGCATTGTAGGTAATTTAATTTATTTTGCCTTGTCCTTTTCCTTAATTCCCTTAAAATTAAAGCCAACGAGAACCCTTGATAAGAGTTGGCCGAAAGGTTCCTCGGGTTTAAATAATATGACGTCTGTTCTTTTAAAGATATATATATATATATATATATATATATATATATATATATATATATATATATATATTGTTAAATGTAACAGGAATTAATGTCTATTATATTTAATCTTGAACCGTTTTAAACATAGTACTTTAGCTTTAATTTCTGGTGAAAATAAAGACAAAATCATCCGACAACTTCAGAGTGGTTGGATAAACATTAGCATAAAGATATTCTGTTATACATAACAGATTGCTAGGTGACAACAACGGTCACGGAATAGCAGATGAAGATAATAAATTAGTGATGCGGTTCTATAAGGTCATACCACGTGAGATACCGAAATATTAACAACATAAACCATGGTCTAGATTGAATGAAATGTGTAGTGACTAGACTGAAAAATGTGATTTTATTTGAGTGTGAGTTGCTTTGCTTTAATGTAGATTGCTTCCAATATCTGAAGATTCTTTTTACTGTGTGCATATTTGAGTATTATTGTGTTATCTTCTAAAATCTATTATTTTGTATATCGTTGTTTTTCTAAGAAATGTTCTTTAATAGAACAAAGATCAGAAAGATGACACTTTGGTCAAAGATATAGAGGGTTTGTAGTAAAACCAATATATGTAGTGGGTTTATTATTAGTACCAGAGATACAATCTCTGAACGGGCATGTAAATTGGTACACTACAATGTGTTATGCAGAGACTATAAGTTCAATTGTTTTAAATCTTTTATAATATATAATAAGATTAATTTGCATATTATCATTAATGCATTTAACATTGACACCTATTATTTATTTAGTGTTGTTTCATTAATGAGCATTATACATACATACATACATACATACATACATACATATATATGTGTTAGTTCCTATCTATCTATCTATCTATCTATCTATCTATCTATCTGTCTGTCTGTCTATCTATCTGAATTCATTCTTTTTCTATACATAAGCATTATATATATATATATATATATATATATATATATATATATATCATATAATTATATGGTTATGTCAATTTTTCATATTTTTAATTATATTATATTAAGCTCTATAATAATCATTATATTGAGCACTCTTCATAATAAAAACAAAAGCCAGGGTACTCAAAATAAAAAAGAACCTTGAGTCCTCTTCACCTGGAATTATATATATATATATATATATATATATATATATATATATATATATATATATCTGTGTTAATTAGTTCCTATCTATCTATCGGCATCCATTCTTTTTCTATACATGAGCATTATATATATATATATATTCACAATCTTTATTATCGCTAAATTTTTTTTGTCAAGATCCGCACATTCTACGTTTAGTTCAATTTAACATACCAATCGGCGAAATTTGAATAAAAGCTGATTTCTTTTGAAACATACTTTACCTAAAACCCTTTATCTCGGGTGTTACCCATCCTAGTAAATCTTTTCTTCTACGTACCGTGTCCTTTCAGGACGTAAGCGATCATGGCCCTCCACGTCACCGTATCTCTCATAGCCCTTAGCACCCTTTTTCTTGTTACCCCTAACAAACCTTGATGTACTATCCATTTGATCAAGCTCTTCAAATATATCACGTGATGCTTTCCTCTGTCTCACTTTCCGGCTAACTTTCTTGTGAGTATCAGTTTCTCCAAGCCCATCTTCATCGTTAAATTTTCCAGAAACATCACCTGTTTTTCCTGTTGCTAAGTATCAGTTTCCATTTTGTTTTTATTCTCTTCATAACCTCGTCAATGCTCACATGTTTGGTCAATGGTATCCTCAGCATCGTTCTGTAGAACCATATTTCGGTTGCTTCAAATCTTTCCTTCATTATCGATGAGATTTTCTTGCCATATAGAAGGACATACATCACAATCCAATATTCTCTTCTTAGCTAGGTTTTGTGTCGAGGTACCCCCGATTAATATCGAAAATCGATAATCAAAAAAATCGGGTTATAGAAGGAGTGGACCGATCTTAATCAAATTTGATACACTCATAGACAAAGACATAAGAAACGATATTCAGAAGTTTCGATGTTGCAGTTTTTACAATAGTGCAGAAAATCGATAATATATATATAAAAGGCAAGATGTTTATGTGTGTGTCTGTTTATCTGCCTGTATGTCTGTATTTTTTCAGCCCTTTTCTTTTAGTTTTTGCTTCGGGTTTGGCTCTAAGTAGGTGTAATTGTAGTTCTTAGTCTCAGCCATGGTACAATTTACTCAGAGGATTGTATTTAGCCTTCAAAATTCAGTTTACGACGAAAAGTATTTATTTGATATCCATACCACACACAGAGAGAGAGAGAGAGAGAGAGAGAGAGAGAGAGAGAGTAATGCGTGGTATGCTAGAGAGAGAGAGAGAGAGAGAGAGAGAGAGAGTAATGCGTGGTATGCTAGAGAGAGTTATTAATATGCAATCAAGCGTTAATCGTTTGGTAAGTATCGCTGTACCAAGTTTTCACTTCCTCTCAGCAACTTATGATATATTCACATAGATATCA
Organism: Ascarosepion bandense; assembly: GCA_037127315.1. Taxonomy (NCBI): domain Eukaryota; kingdom Metazoa; phylum Mollusca; class Cephalopoda; order Sepiida; family Sepiidae; genus Ascarosepion; species Ascarosepion bandense. The sequence continues at coordinate 2,033,721 of JBBBDQ010000795.1, read as the reverse complement.
TCATTGATCGAGTTAATAATATATATATATATATATATATATAGTCTAGCCTAACGTAGCCTGTTCACATCTATTTATCTATGATCTGACGTGTTTGAGATAATCTTGGTCTATCAGAACTGCTGCTTACCACCGTCATTGAAATCTTGATAACCACTATTTTTAATGCTGATTTACATGTCAGTAACGGGTTGCCACTTGCACAACTGTGATAATCGTAATTTGTTCTGTTCATATCGCTATGATTATGTCATCTTCTCAAAATGCACGACACACTACTGTGTTCCTGATTGTCTTTCTCTGTTTTTTACTTGAATCAAACACACACACTCTCTCTCTCCCTGTCTCTCTCTCCCCCTCTCTCTTTAAAAATGAATGCATGTGTGTTTACGTTTAACTGTATGTATGTCTGCTTTGTGTGTAAATATGTGCTACTGTATCAGGACGTTCATTTCATGATGGAATCTGGGAGTACTATTCCCTTGTTATATAAAATGTTTCTTTCCCGCATTTTCCAAGAAAAAAACTGTTGCCTTTCTAATTCCAGAGTATTTACCTCCAGGAATAAAACGTGATTTGAATTACGAATCTGTAAGCATGACATTGACGTCTGGGACGCTCCTATGCACCCGTTATTTAAAAAAAAAATTCTTGCCACAGGTGTTTTTTTTTTGTTTTTTTCCAACATTATAGTTTTTTTTTCTTTTTTGCATCAATTTGCCGGGATTTTTCATTCGTGTTTCTTTTTTTTATTATTTTAAAAAATGTTCTTTCTCAGTATCACGCTAATAAGGTTTGTGCTATTGAACACATGCAATATGTTGAAACAGGTATTTCTTCATCGTTAGTTTTTTTTTTCTTTCCTGATTTCCTTTTCATCATATATGAATAATATTCTTAGACAAGCAGAGTAGCTCCATCATAATGATAGGGTTAAACAGATTGAGAAATATGTTAGAAAGAAAAAATATTTATCGGGTTTTTTCTTTAGATATTGGTGATGATGAAAGAAAAGTCATCATACTCAAAAGAATGATGGCAATTAATATATACTATTAAGAAATGAATTTTCTATAAATCGAAATCTCTTCGAATTGTTTATTTCGTTTATATTTATCTATCAGACATCTCATTCATTCAGGCCATTTTATCTTTCACTGGCAGTATAGCCCGGCGTTGCCCGGGTGTAATGAAAGCTTTAAAACTAATCCATGGTCCTGGAGCTCAGACTCTTTGAATGTTGGCTTGAAAGACTAAAAAGCAATAGTTGTTTCCAGTTAAAGCGAAACCGTAGACTGAAAGAAATGAATGGATGTAAGTCAAATTTCGATTTCCTGGTATTGATATCAAATAAGTCTTTTTCGTCGTAAACTGAATTTTGAAGGCTAAATAAGTCCTCAGAGTAAATGGTATCATTGATGAGTCTAAGAACTACAATTATAACTTAATTTAAGTCAAACCCGAAGCAAAAACTAAAAGAAAAAGGCTGAAAAAAATACAGACATACAGGCAGATAAACAGACACACACCCAAACATTTTGCATTTTATATATAAATATATTATCGATTTTATGCACTATTGTAAGAACTGCAAACCTGAAACTTCTGTATATTGTTTCTTATGTCTTTGTCTATGAGTTTATCACATTTGATTAAAATCGGACCACTCCTGCTATGACCCGATTTTTTCGATTATCGATTTTCGACATTTATCGGGGGCATCTCGGCACAAAACCTCACTAAGAAGACTCGCAGATGCTTATAGTACAACTGTGTAAAATTTCAAGAAAATCGGTTCAGGCGTTTTGGAGTCTATAGGGAACGGACACACACACACACACACACACACACACACACACACACACACACATACACACACACAGACAAAGTTCCATTGACAAATAAGTTTAGATTTAGATCAGCTGAGTATAACAAAAAAAAAAGTGTATTAAATTCAACATTGGCTATGAAGATAGATATTACACATTGAACAAGGTTCAGAGTGTGGCGAGAATGTTAAGTCGTGTAGCATGTAATGCTCAGTCAATAAATGCCGAATTTTTCTTTATAAAAAATTTAAATATCATCCATACGATTGTGCGTTATGAAGCAGTAGATATCGATTCGGAACGAGAAATCAGAGAGCTGAGTTCGAATTCCAGTCAAATTCACTTACGTGCAATAACTGTTGGGAAAGGTATTAATCTGTCTCTTCCCTCCAGTTATGGGTTAAATAACAGGACTGACTGGGTTCTATAGCCTTGGTCAGCAACCAGTCTAACGCAGCAAGTACTAATGCGGGAAAATCTTCTGCCCAGTTAGTCATGTCTCTTTCGAGATATGATCGCCTAAACGTGTTTCACGTATGACACTTAACTGATCTTTACTATTGGAGGTGAAAAGAATATATACTACACTTCGATCCTAGGACGATGGTCACGAACTAATGAAAAGCATTGAAGCCAGTGCAGCTCGGTCAATTCCTGCCTTACTTTTTTCGCATAATAAAATGATTAATAGTGGTTCTACAGAAGGATGCTAAGGATATCATGGACAAAACATATTAGCAACAACGAGGTTTTGGAGAAGATTAAATAAAAAAAAGAATGCGTATTGGTATAGCCAATGATGCATTTCAGAATTTGAATAGTGTACTGAGACACAGTTCAAATTTCAGTTGATTCCTTGCGCACAAATACCTTTCGGAAAAGTATTAATCCGTCTCTTGCCTCCAGTTATGGGTTAAATAATACGACAAATTCGGTTCCATAGCCTTGGCTGGCAACCAGTCTACTACAGAATCTAATAGCAACCTACTGCGGGATAATATTCTGCCCAGTCAGTCATGACCGCCCAAAGCGTTTATCACGTATGGCATTTAACTGACTGACTGAATATAATAGTTTGAAACATAATTTAAACTTCTACTGGACATCATGTGGCGGATCCTTTTTTATTGTTATTAAGTAATAAACTGATCCCCCACTAATTATACTTAATATAATAATGTAATATAATCTATTTCTTCTCCCTCCAGCTATGAGTTAAATGGCAGGACAGATTGGGTTCTATAGCCTTGGTTGGCAGCCAGTCTACCACAGAAAGTAATGGCAACCTACTGGGGATAATCTTCCGCCCAGTCAGTCATGTCTCTTTCGAGACATGATCACCAAAAGTGTGTATCACGTATGGCACTTAACTGACTGAATATAATAGTTGAAAACATGATTAAGGCTTCAACTGGGCATAAAGTGGGTGATCGGTTTTCTATCATTATGAAGTGATAAACTGATCCCCCATTGACTGTCAACCGGTCTACTGAAGAAAGTAACGACAACCTACTGGGGGATGATCTTCTGCCCAGTCAGTTATGTCTCCTTCGAGACATGATTGCCCAAGCGTGTTTCACGTATGGCACTTAACTGACTGAGCCACAGGAAAATTTCGATGCAAACTAAAAAGAGAATACTGGATTGTATAGTGATGTATGTTCTTCCGTATGATGCTACACAATCTTATCGACGATGAAAGAAAGACCTGAAGCAACTGAAATGTGGTTCTAGAAAATGATCTTGAAGATACCCGGGAGCGAATATATTAGCAATGACTAGGTATTAATGAGGATAGAAACAAAAAGGAAACTAATATTTAAGATCAGGAAAAGACAGCTGAAGTTCTTGGGACATGTAATGAAGAGGGAGCGCTTGGAGAATCTGATACTCACAGGTCAGATCGAGGATGGACACGAAAAGGAAACGAAAAGGAAACTTATAATTAACATCAGGAAAATACAGCTGAAGTTCATGGAACATGAAAGGAGGAAGAAGGGCTTGGAAAATCTGATACTCACAGGTCAGATAGAGGATGGAAACGAAAAGAAAAACTAATACTTAACATCAGGAAAATACAGCTGAAGTTTCTTGGATATGTAACGAGGAAGAAGGGCTTAGAGAATCTGATCCTCACAGGTAACATAGAGGATGGAAACGAAAAGAAAACTAATACTTAACATCAGGAAAAGACAGCTGAAGTACTTGGGACATGTAATGAGGAAGAAGGGCTTGAAGAATCTGATACTCCCAGGTCAGATAGAGGGAAAAAGAGACAGGGGAAAGTAGCGGTAAACATATTTGAAGGGCCTGAGCAGGTGGATGACTGGAGTTGCGTGGTATAACAGCAGAAAGCGGGCGAAGAGCCACCATCGATAGGGAGACGTCGGAAACCATAATCGCTTACGTCCTGAATAGGACTAGGCACATAGAAGAAGAATATGTTCTTTAATATGGCAGCGAATACTGAGCAGTCTAATCAAAGATGGAGGAAAGACTGGAAGCAACGGAAATGAGGATTTACAGAAGGATGCTGAGGATACTATGTAAAGATAGATTGAAAGAGAGACAGGATAAAAGAAATGGATATCATATTTGATGGTCTTGAGGAAATTGATAGCAGAGCAGGTTTTGAAAGAGTAACGAGAAACCGGGGAGCAGAGTTCGAATTCCAGCTGAATCCATTGTATTCACTTACGCGCAAATACCCTTGGGAAAGGTATTAATCTGTCTCTTCCTTCCAGTTATGGGTTAAATAGCAGGACAGATTGGGTTCTATAGCCTTGGTCGGCAACCAGTCTTTCCAAGGTAGTTACCATCATACAATAAGTAAAGCAGCGGACTAAGCCGGAATTGAAACCCGGCTAGCCAATTCCACTCTTTATGCCGATAACCGTTATATTACCGGTTTATTTAATTTGGTCATTACTAAAATGAACTTATATCTGAATGCAGAATTTATAAGAAAATAAAAAAATATTTCCTACTGAGTAATGCCGAGTGATCTTGACAGTTTCTTTGTACATCAACTAGTGTCAGTAAACGAATCTTGACCTTCGTTAGTGTCTCCTAAGACCCTGTCATAATTTCCTATTGGTTTCTAAATGAAAAGGTTACACATGATTTTAGTCTTCACTGGGATCAGCAAAAAGCCATGTACATTGTTCATATTTCTATGTCGTTTAAATGATACACTTGTTTTACCCATGGCAAGATCACCATGCGTGCGTGTGCCGTCAATTTTATATTCTGTATCGGCAGAGCAGGTGACATGAATGCAGTAAAAGATTACAGCGATATTTCAGAGCGAAAAGATATTCACACAGGTGGGAAATGTCGTACTGGGAGAAATGAACATAAAAGAAAAACCTGAATGAGTGAAAATGATGATGAACTGGAATAATAATGAGAAAAAGAACGAGAAGAAGAGGGAGAATAATTAGAAGAATAAATAGAAAGAAGAAGAAGAAGAAGAAGAAGAACTAGAAAAAGACTTAGAAGAAAAAGAAGAAGGAAGAGAAGAATTAGGAGAAGAAGAAGAAATATAAGAAAGGAAAGAGAAGAAGAAGAAAGAGTAGGAAAAATAGTTGAAAAAGAAGAGAGGGAACTGTAGAAGAAAAAAGAGAAGCAGACAAATAAGAATATGGAGAAGAAAAAGAAATAGAATGAGGGGGAGAAAAAGAAAAACTAGAAGAAGAAGGAGAAGAAGACAAGAAGAAGAGAACTAGAAGAAAAAATAAGGAAGAAGAAGAAGAAAAAGAAAAAGAAGAAGAAGGCTTAGAAAAAAACTCGAAGAAGAAGGAGAAGAAGACAAGAAGAAGAGAACTAGAAGAAAAAATAAGGAAGAAGAAGAAGAAAAAGAAGAAGAAGAAGGCTTAGAAAAAAAACTAGAAGAAGAAGGAGAAAAGGATTTAGAAGAGGATAAGAACTAAAAGAAAATGAGGAGGAGAAGAAAAAAGAGAAAAATCAGAACTTGAAGAAAAGTAGAAGATAAAAACTAGATGAAGAAGAGAAGAAGAACTTGATGAAAATGAAAACGAAAAACTAGAAGAAGGAAAGTAGAAGAAAAAATTAGGAGAAGAGCTACAAGAGGAAGATGATGAAGAAGAAGAAGACAAGAAGAAGAGAACTAGAAGAAAAAATACGGAAGAAGAAGAAGAAAAAGAAAAAGAAGAAGAAGGCTTAGAAAAAAACTAGAAGAAGAAGGAGAAGAAGACCTAGAAGAGGATAAGAATTAAAAGAAGAATGAGGAGGAGAAGAAGAAAGAGAAAAAAAAATCAAAAGTAGAAGTAAAAATTAGAAGGAGAAGAACTACAAGAGGAAGATGATGAAGAAGAAGAAAAAGAAGAAGAAGGCGAAGAAAAAACTAGAAGAAGAATGAGAAGTAGAACTAGAAAAAATGAAGAGAAGAAGAACTAGGAGATGAAGAAGAGAAGAAAAATAACAGAACTTAAAAAAAAGAAAACGAAGAACTAGAAGAAGAAAACTAGAAGAAAAAAACTAGAAGGAGAAGAAGAACTAGAAGAGGAAGATGAAGAAGAAAACAAGAAGAAGAATCAGAACTTGAAAAAAAAGAAAACGAGGAAGAAGAAGAAGAAAAAGAAAAGAACAAGAAGGCGAAGAAAAACCTAGAAGAAGAAGGATAAGAACTAAAAGAAGGAGATGAAGTAGAGAAGAAGAAAAATTAGAATTGAAGAAAAAGAGAACGAAGAACTAGAAGAAGAAAAGTAGAAGAAAAAACTAGAAGCAGAAGAAGAACTAGAAGACGAAGATGAAGAAAAGGAAGATGACAAGAAAAAGAATCAGAACTTGAAAAAGAAAACGAAGAAGAAAAAAGAAGAAAAAGAAGGGAAAGAAAAACTAGAAGAAGAAGGCGAAGAAAAACTAGAAGAAGAAGAAAAAGTAGATAAAGAAGAAGAAGAAGAAGAAGAAGAGAAAACAGTACTGGCCGTAAAAGATATATAAGAAAAGTAATAGAAGAAGAAGGACTAGCAGAAAGAGAAGAAGAAGAACTAAAAGAAGACCGTAACTTCTACTCCAACAGTTTCTTTCCTCGCACTTCCCGACTGTGGAATTCTATTCCACACGATTGCTTCCCCGACGGCTACAATCTCCAGGAATTTGAATGTAAGGTCAATAGACACCTCCTTATACACTAACCTGCTCCCATTCTATCAAACACTCTTCCCATCTCATCCTCGGTATCCTTACTCATCTGTCACCTTTTCCTGACATTCCCTATGTCTAACCACTCCTTCTCTTTACCTTCCCCTATGTAGCCCCATGCGCAATAGTAGCAGTGGAATGCCGTGCTTGGGGTGAGATGATTAAAAAAAAAAGAAGACGTAGAAGAAAAAGAACTAAAAGAACAAGAAGTAGCAGGTGGAGAGGAGAAAAAAAACTAAAAGAAGAAAAAAGAAGAAAACTAGAAGACAATGATGAAGAAAAAAGGGGTAAAAAACTTCAAGAGAAAAAAATCTAAAAAGCAATGAAAATAAAATAAAAACTAACAAGAAGAAGCAGAAAAAGAAAAAAGATGAAATATCATGTTAGAGTTCATTGAAACGTGCCAATATTAGGACCAACACATTCAGAAAAAATCTTATAATTAAAATCCAACACAAGTTCGAGAAATTTACAGCGTTACTTTTTTGAGGGTTTTCACTCCATATCTCTTCGGTCCTACACAGTTTAAATGTATTAATGCGTGAATTAATATAAAGAATTACAAAGAAAAAAGAAAACATGTAAAGACCTCTTTCTTCTTTTATGTACCTTGTCCCTCCAGGACGTAGGAGATCATGGCCGTCCACGTTTCCCTATCTCTTAGCACGCTTTCTCCTTTAACGTCTCTCAGCCCCCGTTCTGTCATACACCTGCTCAGGACTTCAAATATGTTATCCTCTGCTTTCCTCTGTCTCTTTTTCCCTCTATCTGGCCTGTTAGTATCAGGTTCTCCAAGCCTTCCTTCCTCATTGCGTGTCCAGGAACTTTAGTTGTCTCTTTCTGATGCTCAGTATTAATTTCCTTTTCGTTTCCATCATTTTCAAAACCTCGTCATTGCTCACATGCTCAGTCCAGGATATCCGCAGCATCCTTCTGTAGAACTACATTTCAGCTGCTTCCAGTTTTCCCTTCATCTTTGTTGATATTGTCTCACATTCACTGCCATATTGAACTGACATCACATAGCAATCTAGTACTCTCTTCTTTGTACTTGCATACAAAACATCTAAACGAGGGAATGTGTGTTGTGCCTGTAATATTTATGTGGGCTGATATGATAGACACGCGTTTGAAAGAATAGAAAGTTCAAATGAGTAAAACGTGAACGTGCGCCAGTGGGAGACACAATGTTCTTCCCAGGTGCGACTAAATTTTATAGTCAGAAACATTAAAAGAGAAAAATTTACGATTCTTTATAGCCTTAAGGAGCGCCTCCTTGAGACCATTTTTAGACAACTCAAGTGGGCATAACCGGCAATATCATAGCAGTCGGGAGTAGGGGCGGTTATATGCCTTTGGAGTTGGTGCAACAAAGAACTGTAACACATCCAAAGATTTTCCATAGAAAAAGCGATAGTATATCAGGAGGTCTGCGATATTTCGTCTGTGAGGAAAGCGTTTGTATGGTGGAAAAATCGTTTATTGGCAGCAAAACCGTAGATTTTTTCTTCTTTTATGTGCCGTGTCCCTTCATGGTGTAGGTGATCATCGCTATTATTAGTAGCTTTTAACAAACTTTCTCCTGTTAACCAACACCAAAGCACGTTCTGCCACCTATTTGCTCAAGACCATCAAGTAGTCTTATACACATTTCAATCTATGTGTATCGGCTGTATTCATATCCTGTCTGTATGCTGGCAGTTTGCTGCCAGTAAAGGATTTTTTTAATCATTTCACCCCAAGCAAGGCAGTTTTACTGCCACTGTTGCGCAGGGGGTTACATTGGGGAAAGTGATGAAAAAGAGAGGTAGGTTATAGGGGATGTCAGGAAGAAGGATGAGAATTCTGGTGTGGAGGGGATGGAGAAAAGAGCTTGAGAAAAAGTCAGTGAAATAGGAGATGACTATTGACCTTAATTCTTGGAGATTGTATCTGTCGAAGAAGCAAGTAAACGGAAGCGAATTCCACTGGCGGGAAGTACGAGAAAAGAGACTGATGGAGTAGAAATTGCGGTTAAATTTTATTGGTTTCACTGTAAAAGACGGAAAGTGCGACACAGAGATCCGAAGGCGATTTGGCATGGTGAAGGAAGCATTCCAGAAGTTGAGTAAAGTATTAAGAAACAAGACAATTTCGCTAGAAACAAAAAAGTAGCTCGTGTAAATTCATACTTAGGGCTAAGTTCATTGGAGCAGAAGCTATGAAGCTAAGTTCATTGGAGCAGAAGCCATGAAAGTATTTGTAGAAGAAGCACAGTGAAGCCACATTGCGCAAGTAAGAATGTGGCTGTATCTGAGCTGCAAAGTCGGTATCGACCACATTACAGATTGGATTTTCGTCAAGAACACAGAGGTGAATAGCAGGGGCACCCGACCAGATATGGCAGTAGTATTCAATACACGGGCGGATGGTAGATTTATATATGTGCAGTATTTATTCAGACGGGAAAAGCTCCCTGGCCCTCCACAGTGAACCGACCTTCTTAGCAGCGGATTTAACTATGGATTCGATGTAGTCATTCTCCTTGAGATCTGCTTCTTAGGCCAAGGAGATTCTTGATTACTAAGTTTTTTCCCGAATATGTCAAGGTCGCCGTGCATGTCTTTCAGGTCTCTGTGTCGTACTTTGTCGAATGCCGTTGCGTAGTTGATAAAACACAGGTACACGTTCCTCTGCATTTCTGTTGCCCTTTCTGATAATATTCTAAGCATAAATATCGCGTTTCCTGTGCTAGTTTCCTTGACAAACCACACTGACTTGTCCTGTTACCGGTCTGATTCCGCTATACAGTCTTTTCATCAAAGTTCGGGTGATGAGTCTTGTTGCATGAATTATTAAGCTGCTTGTTCGGTGGAGTTCACATTCGTTTACACTTGGCTTCTTAGGAAGTTCTATGAAAATCGATCTGATTATGACTTCCTGGATCTTTTCTTTGTCGAATACCTTTGCGTAATCGATGAAACGGGTAAAAGTTCTGCATTTCTAAAATTATAACATTTAGCAAATTGTTGTTCTTCTATGTGCCCTATCCTTTCAGGACGTAGGCGATCATGGCTTTCCACGTCTCCCTATCTTAGCACGCTTTCTCCTGTTATTCCACGCAAACCTCGTTCCGTCATCCACCTGATCTTGTCCTTCAAATATGTGATACGTTGCTTTCTTCTGTTTCTTTTTTACTCTATCTGGCCTCAATATCACGTTCTCCAAGCCGTCCTTCCTCACTGCATGTCCCAGGAACTTCTGCTAACTCTTCCTGATGCTAAGTATTAATTTCGTTTTCGTTTCCATTATTTCCAAAACATCGTCATTTCTTACATGATTGGTCCACGATATTCACAACATCCTTCTGTAGAACCACATTTCTGTTGCTTCAAGTTTTTTCTTTCATCTTCGATGATATTGTCCAGTATTCACTGCCATATTGAAGAACTGACAACACAAAGCAATCTAGTACTCTATTTTTTGTTTCTAGCGAAATTGTCTTGTTTCTTAATACTTTACTCAACTTCTGAAATGCTTCCTTCACCACGCCAAATCGCCTTCGGATCTCTGTGTCGCACTTTCCGTCTTCTATGAGTTGCAATTAAGGCCCGGTGCGAACTTTGCTTCCAGTGGACGTTAAAATCAAGTAGCCTTAGTGAGAGTATATAATGAGAAAAGAAAAATGTAGTTTGGTTGATGATTCAATATAACTAGACTGTTTAAAGGCATTCAATGGTGCGAGTACATTTTTCCCTGTGATTTGGAGATGCGCCAACAAAAAGTGGTTTTCTTATTCTGTTTCGTGTCCCTTCAAGACGTAGGCGATTATGGTCTTCCACGCCCTCCCTATTCATTGTAGCACTTAACAACACTTTTTCTGTTATCCCACTTCTCCCTCGCTTAGCCGTCCATCAATCTTTCATACGTTGTACCTTGTCATTTTCCTTCTATCCATCCCATCATATTCTCCAAGTTCTCCTTCCTCGCTAAATGTCCCTGAAACATCAGCCGTCTTTGTCGGATGGTGATTATAAGTTTCCTCATCATGTCTTTCCTGTCCAAAACCTCGTGGTTCCTCACATGTTCTGTCTATGTTATCCTCAGCATCCTTCTGTAGAACCACATTTTGGATGCTTCTAGTCTTTTCCTACTCTTTGATAAGATTGTCCAGTATTCGCTGACATATTGAAAGACAGACGTCACATAAGAATTCAGTACTCTCTTCTTTGTTTCCAGCAAAATTTTTCTCTCTTTTAATACCCGACTCAGCTTCTGAAATACACCCGTGAAATAAACCCGTGGCCATGCCAGTACCATTTCGAATAATAGTGTCGCAGATTTCGTTCTCTGTCAGAACATTTCCTAGCTATCTAAATTTCTGTCCATCTTAGATTTAAGTATCCCAGATCTGTAGTTGGCCTTTTGGATTCCTTTTTTTACTGATTGTTATACAATGAGTTTTCTTGTAGTTTATATGCCGTTTTTCTACTTTCTTTAACTAGTTTCTCTAGGAGATCCTCTAGTTTACTTCACGTTTCTGCTATCAGCACTGTGCTATCTGCGTATCTTATACTAGCAGTACAGCCCGGCGATGCTCGGGTGTAATGAAAGCTTTAAAACTAATCCATGGTCCTAGAGCTCAGACTCAGCCTAAAGGATATTTGAAATAATAAAATAATTGCGACAATTTACCAATCGTACCTAATATATATATACATAAACTAGCAGTATAGCCCGGCGTTGCTCGGGTGTAATGAAAGCTTTAAAACTAATCCATGGTTCTGGAGCTCAGACTCAGCCTAAAGGATATTTGAAATAATAAAATAATTGCGACAATTTACCAATCGTACCTAATATATATATACATAAACTAGCAGTACAGCCCGGCGTTGCTCGGGTGTAATGAAAGCTTTAAAACTAATCCATGGTTCTGGAGCTCAGACTCAGCCTAAATGATATTTGAAATAATAAAATAATTGCGACAATTTGCCAATCGCACCTAATATATATATATATATATATATATATATACTAGCAGTACAGCCCAGCGTTGCTCGGGTGTAATGAAAGCTTTAAAACTAATCCATGGTTCTGGAGCTCAGACTCAGGCTGAACGATATTTGAAATAATAAAAAAATAATTGCGACAATTTACCAATCGCACCTTATATATATATATATATATATATATATATATATATATATATATATATACTAGCAGTATAGCCCGGCGTTGCTCGAGTGTAATGAAAGCTTTACAACTAATGAATGTTCCCGGAGCTCAGTTGACTGACTCAATCACCTCAGGAGACCTCACTTCATCCTCAACATTGCTCCGTTCTTCTTTAGCCCACTTGTAGACATTTGGGTCTGAAACATGTGGCACCATACACAGTTGACATTGTGCGATGAATTTCACCTGGTTTGCACCCTTCAGCAACCAAAAACTTGAAAAAAGACCTCTGTTCAATGCTGGAGCATGCTTTTGGTCCGCTATCTTTGGTAATCTCTAAAACTCTCAAAGTTTTTTTCAATCTGCAAAAATCAACTTAAATCCCTTTGAAAAGGAAGTAAAAAAAAAATAAAAAGGTAAGATTCTATCTGCATTAGAAGTCCTTATACCGAAACATTCACCTTATCTATTGAATGACCCTCGTAGAAGTCCTTATACCGAAACATTCACCTTATCTATTGAATGACCCTCGTAGAAGTCCTTATACCGAAACATTCACCTTATTTATTGAATGACCATCGTAGAAGTCCTTATACCGAAAAATTCACCTTATTTATTGAATGACCATCGTAGAAGTCCTTATACCGAAACATTCACCTTATTTATTGAATGACCCTCGTAGAAGTCCTTATACCGAAACATTCACCTTATCTATTGAATGACCCTCGTAGAAGTCCTTATACCGAAACATTCACCTTATTTATTGAATGACCATCGTAGAAGTCCTTATACCGAAAAATTCACCTTATTTATTGAATGACCATCGTAGAAGTCCTTATACCGAAACATTCACCTTATTTATTGAATGACCCTCGTAGAAGTCCTTATACCGAAACATTCACCTTATCTATTGAATGACCCTCGTAGAAGTCCTTATACCGAAACATTCACCTTATTTATTGAATGACCCTCGTAGAAGTCCTTATACCGAAACATTCACCTTATCTATTGAATGACCCTCGTAGAAGTCCTTATACCGAAACATTCACCTTATTTATTGAATGACCCTCGTTGAAGTCCTTATACCAAAACATTCACCTTATCTATTGAATGACCCTCGTAGAAGTCCTTATACCGAAAAATTCACCTTATTTATTGAATGACCCTCGTAGAAGTTCTTATACCGAAACATTCACCTTATTTATTGAATGACCCTCGTTGAAGTCCTTATACCGAAACATTCACCTTATTTATTGAATGACCCTCGTAGAAGAACAGATACCACATAGAAGTATAGCACTTTTTTTATTTCTAAGAGTAATATATTACTTTGAACGGCAGAGGTAATTAACAAGTACATTCGGTCGTAGGTATGATCAGCAGAGGACAAAGTGATTGACAATTATAACCGACCGTAAATAATATCAACTAAGTCCAACAACACAAGTTAAAACCGACTTGAAAGCCGATGACCGGCTAGGATGGGTTTACAGATACCTCTGGCCATAAAAATATGTCAACCAAGGACCAATGGTGGTTTACAGATATATCCGGGGATAGATAACTTCACCAAAGCGACAACCTGAAATAGTAAAAATGTGTGGGAGATTATATAAATACTAGAATTTTTGGTAGAAGAAACAGGGAACTGGCTAACGATTCCCAACGGCCCCACTTCCCTATTCAAGTCTCACCGACGAGGAATAAAACTATAAGATTATATTTTTATATATCCTTGTTCCTCTTTTTTTTCCCAGTATATAACATAATAAGTACTTGAAATTAGTCTTAGTACTCGTTAGTACTAAGTCTTAGTCCTCGTTAGCTTTTGAAATTCGTCATTGACTATGCCAGTGCAACTTCGGATCTCAGTGTCACGCATTTCATTCTCTGTCGGAATTCTTTCCAGGTATTTAAATGTGTTTACCTGTTTTTATTTTAGTTTATCCTGTCCGCAGATGGTATTTTGGTGTCTTCTCATTGCTGATAACCATATATTCAGTTATCTTAAATTTTATGCAAACTCCTGTCTTCTCCCTTTCTCTTGCTCCCTTGGTAAACAGTCGTGCATTTTCCTTTCCGTGTCTGCTATCAGAAAGCTCATAAAATAATATTTACATTGGTGAAATCATAAAATAAAGGAGAAATTTGTATTGTTTCTTTTTTAATTGGTCCGGCTGAATATTGTCATTGCTACTCGATAAGCAATGGTATTTTATTGATTTTTATTCGCCTCGGATACTGCGGCCGAACTATTTATTATTTGTCATTTTAGGCTTCATAAATTGTGGGAAAGAAAAGAGTTGTAACTGGAAAATAAAAGAGAGAGAGAGAGAGTCGTAGTCCAGGGACCGATGTCTTATCAGAAACAAAACGAAATAAGTCGACAGAGAAATAAAGAAATGCAAGAGAAATAAGGTTGAACCAATCGGATGTTTGTCGAGCGTTGGTAGGCTTTAAAAATTTTGCTTGAAGGATGGCGGTACAAGTTCGGGGAAGGAGGCTAGAAACAGATAAAGAGGAAGGAAAATTGGGAAGGGAAGGATGGAAATGAGTCGTATAAGAACGAAGATAGGCGGAAAATAAATTATGGGATGTTGAGAAATTGGCGGGAATAATTATTAGAAGAAATAGGAGATAATTTTTATTACTTTCAATTTATTCTAGTTTCTAAGATTTGCTTTCTCCAGCGCCGCTTACAGGTGGCACAAGGCCAAAACTATGGGACTCCCAATGAGGATTGAAATCACTACTCCAATATTTCAAACGAGTAAAGATTGCTAATCGTTACACCACGTCGAGGTTCCCAATTCTTTTTGTAAGAGAAAATGAATGAAAGTAGATTATGGAGAAGAGGTATGTAAGAGAGAGAGATGAGAGAAAGAGAGCGTGAGAGAGAGAGAGAGAGAGAGAGAGAGAGAGAGAGAGAGAGAGAGAGGAGTGACTGTCTGATTTGTTTTACGCATTATCAACCCTTTGCAGATTATGTAAAACCCAAAAATATTTTATATTCTAAGATTTTTTTAGATATTTTCTTTCGCACCTGCTTTCTCAGCTTTCTATTGTTCCTTTCTAACTAGTTTGTACTCCTCACTCTTTTCTAATTAATCTTTTTACATTTATGTAGCCCCCTGCACATCAGTGGCGTTTCCGGCTTGCTCGGGGTGAAATGATTAAAAAAAAAAATTAACCCATATGTGGGAGTAAAAGAGTTAGAGTTATACATTTTACGTGCGAGTCTATATAATTAACTCTTTTCGTTTGATCTTAGAAATAATTTTTATCACTTTTAATTTATTCTACTTTGTAAGATTTGATTTTTCCAGCGCCGCATACAGGTGGCACAAGGCCAAAACTATGGGATACCCAATGAGGATCGAAATCACTACTCCAATGTTTCTAACGAGTCAAGATTGCAAACTGTTACACGACGTCGAGGTTTCCAATTCTTTTTCTAAGAGAAAGTGAATGAAAGTAGATTATGGAGAAGAGATATGTAAGAGAGAGAGGGGGGGAGAGTGACTGATTTGTTTTACGCATTATCAACCCTTTGCAAATTATGTAAAATCCGAAAAAAATATATTGTAAGATTTCTTAAGATAATTTCTTTAATGATACAAGTCTTAATAATTAACCCATAGCCGGGGGAGAAGAGATGGCTTTATACCTTTTACGTGCGAGTTTATATAATTACCCCCAACAGAAATTAGATTTCGGCACGTCGATTAAGAATTTGGAGCCATTGTACATTACATCATTTCATCATCTAAGGTTACAGCACTTGGTATTTCCAAGCGATTACCATGAAGGTAGTGTCCAGAATCGACGTTGCTTAACTTCGGTGATCGTACGGAAACTGTTGTTTGAATAAGATGCGAGTGTAAGCAGAAGAGAGAAAGAAAGGAGTGACAGTAAAATCAGGGATACAATTCCTATATCATCCATCAACCAACATTTTGAGTAAAATCCAAAGAAAATTCAAACGACTACAAAATTTAGAAAAAACCCAGACCACGAATAAAGGCACTTGAAAAAAAAAAACCAAAGTAAAATTGCACACTTGCAAAGGAGGATCCAAACGACTAAATCTTTTTGGGAAAAACCCAAAGAAGAAAAATTTCAGAAGTCAGTGTGAAAAGGAAAACTTTGGATCCTGATTGGATGACAAATCGAAAAATTCAAATCACGTCAGCCAAACGTTTTTTTTTTTATTTTTCACAGCTAAATAAGAAAAAAAACGGCCTGGGAGCCAGTCACGTGACGGGATTCCAATATTTAAGGATGTTTCCCGATCAGTCACGACAATCACTGAGTAGTAGACTTGCCTCTGCTACTATAGACACTGTCAGCACTCTGCCTTCGGGTGGAGGGCGCTCTCTGCTTCCAAGCAGAGAGCGCGGGCCCAGTCGTGGTTCCGCCGAGGGGTGGAACCACGACTCGGTAAAAATTGACATACATTTTTTGGCTCGGCTATATGGCCGGGAATACCCACTATAAAATGACCATGTGTCACATCCAGCCTTGCGTGGGAAGGCTAGTAAATACAATCACTGAGTAGTAAACTTGCCTCTGCTACTATTGACACTGTCAGCTCTCTGACTTCGGTGGAGAGCGCTCTTTTCCTTTGGGCAGAGCGCACTAACTCAGTCGTGGTTCCGCCGAAGGGTGGAATCACGACTGGGGAAAGATAGACACATATGTCTGGCCGGGCTATATGGCCCGGAAGACCCACTTTAAAAAGACCTTGTGTCACATCTAACCTTGCGTGGGAAGGTTGGTAAATACCGTCAATGAGTAGTAGATTTGCCTCTGCTACTATTGACACTGTCAGCTCTCTGCCTTCGGGTGGAGAGCTCTATATGCCTTCGGACGGAGTGCACTAACCTAGTCGTGGTTCCGACGAAGGGTAGAATCATGACTGGGAAAAGATAGACACATATGTTTGGCCGGGCTATATGGCCCAGAAACCCACATTAAAAAGACCTTGTGTCACATCTGACCTTGCGTTGGAAGGTTGGTAAATCCGTCCATGAATAGTAGACTTGCCACTGCTACTATTGACACTGTCAGCACTGTACCTTCGGGTGGAGAGTGCACTCTGCCTTCGGGTGGAGAGCGCTCTCTGCCTTCGGGCGGAGTGCACTAACCCAGTCGTGGTTCCGCCGAAGGGTAGAATCATGACTGGGAAAAGATAGACACATATTTTGGCCGGGCTATATGGCCCGGAAACCCACATTAAAAAGACCTTGTGTCACATTTTGCTTTAAGTGAGTAGGTGACTAAATACTGTCAGTCAGCGGGTCATTGAGAGACGGTCAGCCACGCCAGTCATTCAGATAGGCGCAGAGATCAGAGAGACCAGAGAGCGGACAGACAGGTCTTTCGCCGACTCAACCAATACAAAAGAGAAGCAGAAGGAAATCAACAGCAACAAGATATCTTCAACTGCCCATAAAACTTTTCAAATCTCTCACCAGCCAGAAAGGAGAAGGAACACAGGGTTTCTTAGTTAAGTAGACTGATTCATCGTTTTACACACACGCATTCTGCTCCTTTCCACTATCTCGATTTGACTCCTTACCACTATCTCGATTTGACTCCTTACCACTATCTCGATTTGACTCCTTACCACTATCTCGATTTGACTCCTTCTTTCTCTTCCAGTATTTCACATTCACACTTCCTTTTCACCGTAAATCGAAACACTTTTCTTTTTCCACCTACTTAGCGGCGAACACATGAAAAAAGAATGAACGATTGTTCTATTACTCTGCAGAATTACAGGCTCAAAACAAACTGTTTTTATTCAACCAACATTCACTCAAAATCTAAGAGACGTTTTTCTATCAAACGAAAAATACAAAGAATTGTACAAATTGTTTATTCTGTATATATCTGTTAAATATATTATTTCTAATTTTATACAAACTTTTTCGAATGCGTTGCATTTTCTTGAAATTTGTGTTGTATCTTGTAGACAACATAAACGGCATTAAATCTTTTATTTTTAATCCGGGTGTTCTAGAACAACACAGATGGGAAAAGAAAAAAAAGACGGTGACGTGGTATACGAAATATGAAAAGGAGAAACGTTAGCATAGGTACCTCCACTTTTCAGTATAAATTTTCGATACCTGATTTTAAAATGAAATTTTTAAAATTAAAAAACATTCTTGAAGATTTCATTTTAGATTTAATTAAAGGACTAATGATTAAATCTATCATTTCTATTCAGTAAAAATTTCTGGTGTAATTTCAGATAGAAATTATATGTATTTGAAATCACATTTAATTTCAATTTCTTAAATTCTCTTAATCTTAAGAAATTTGTAAACAAACAAAAATTTATCGATTTTAAAAATATTTCAAAAGATTTCTGACACTTTATTTTAGTAAAGTTAGACAACTGAAAGTCAAATTCAGCTTATTTAAAAGGAAAATATTACTCACTTAAAGCATAAAAATGTAATATACAACCAATTATTAACGATTGGTCGTGTTCATCTGATCGAAGGTTTGACTGATTCGTGAGTGATTTGGTGATGACAGGTTGTACGCATGCCCAAAACCAACAATTTTCATAAAGCTAAGTGAAGGGACAAAACTCTTAAATTACGTAATAATGACACTTTATGTCTACCATACATGAAAATAAGGTAAAAATATAATAAATTAAAAATTGCTTAAAAAAAATAAAATAGCGTAACTACGTTTATTAATCTGTGCAATTTTGGACTCGGAAATTTCGTTTCCAATTAATTACCATATGACATTCCATAACCGTGTTAATACAGAATTTTACACGGTTTTAAACTATTATAAATTATTATAATTAAAATATAAAAAAAAAACAATGAAAAAATTCTTGTAAAAATTTATTATTCATCAGAAAAAGTTTATTTCTTCAGACAATAATGTCTTTAATATTTCTTATTTACAAAACAATTAAAAGCTTTTCTAATTAAGTAATGTCACTGTTTTATTAGATTCTTTATTTTTCAATTCAAAGCAGATCTCTAGTTAAATGGTACAAAATTGAAAAAAAAAAAGGTGATTTGCAATCTCTAATGACTCCTACTTTTAACAAAAAAAAACAAATTCCATAAACGAGAAGGTTCTGTGTGAAATTTAATGAAATTAAGTAAGTTTGGGTAAAACATTTAAAACAGAAATTTTTTACTAATATTATTATACTATATACTAAGAAAAAATTCAAAAATAATTCCATTCATTTGTGAATAAGTTCTGAAAATTTCATTAAAATCGCACAATTATTTGATTTGTACAAGAATTTTCAAATTAATGTGTTTTCAACAGAAAAAAAGCGCAAAAAATCAATGTTAAACTTTGTAGAAGACGATGACGGAAACAAAACAAGAATTCTAACCAAAGTTTCGAACGTGTTAGAAAGGATTAAAACATTATTTGATCTTTTCTGTTAATAATAATATCAACATTTTGACGATGAAACTTTATTTTCGTTAAGTTTGTGGCGTTTTTCATTACGCTATGTTGGTTTTCCCGTGAAAATGTGGAGGTACCTACGTTAGCGCGTGTAAGGAATTCAAGAAGAAAGACGTGATTTATGAATTGGGGTGGGGAAGTGCGTATATCAGAAGAAGAAAGAAAAATGAAAAAGCAGAAAAGAAAAAAAGAGAAAAATATAAATAAGAGTAGTAGTAATAATAATAATAAAACTTGTCTATTAATTGATATGGCTTGTCCAGCGGATTGTAACATAGCAATCAAGGAATTTGAAAAACTGTCAAAATATAAAGACCTGGAAATTGAAATAGAAAAAATGTGGAAATTGAAAACAAGAGTTGTGCCAGTGATAGTAGGTGCACTTGGAATGATAAAAAATGGAACAAAACAACACATTGAAAGAATCCCTGGAAACCCCAGCTTAAGAGATATACAAAAAATTGTCTTATTAAGTACAGCCCACACACTAAGGAAAACTTTATCTATGTAATGCTGGAGATGATAGGGAAGATAGAAAAACATGAAATGGAGCCATAACAACACGCCACTACCTGCCTTAGGTCTCCCCGCAGACTTGGTTGGTAGTGAGACCAAAGCAGAAATCGAAATATGATGAAAAATGACATAATAATAATAATATCAACAAGAACGGAAATCACAAAAACAATTAGAAATAATAAAAAGTAAGAAAGGAACAAAACGAACATGAATATGCAACAAAAATAAGAGCACGACTATATGGTAAGAAAGAAATCAAAAGTAAAAAACAATAAAAAGAAATGAAATAATAATAATAATAATAATAATAATAATAATTAAAGGCTTTCTTCTTGCAGAGCAAGACCAAAGTCTTTTCAATAGGAACTTTTAGGCAAATATTATACATAATAATGTGGATCCAAAATTCAGGTTCTGTGATAAATACCAAGAAACAATAGACCATCTAATCTCAGGTTGTTCTGTATTTGCTCCAAATGAATATAAAAATCGTCACGATAGAGTGGGGCAATATTTACATTGGACAATGTGAAAACACTATGGAAAATATGTAAACAAACACTGGTATGAATATCACCCACCACCGGTTACAGAAATAGAAGATGTCACCATTCTATGGGATTACAGCATCTACACAGACAGAAAAATTGAAGCAAATAGACCGGGCATTATTGATAAATACCAAATAGAAAAAAATTTGCTTATTAATTGCGATGGAATGTCCAGCAGATTGTAACATAGCAACCAAGGAATTCGAAAAAATTTCAAAATATAAAGACCTGGAAGTTGAAATAGTAAAAATGTGGAAATTGAAAGCAAGTATAGTATCAGTGATAGTGGGTGCACTTGGAATGATAAAGAATCCACGGAAACCCCAGTTTAAGAGATATATGAAAAATTGATGCAATGAGGAAGGAGAGCCTGGAGAACCTGATACTGACTGGACAGATAGAAGGAAGGAGAGACACAGGAAGGCAGCGGATAACATATTTGCAGGGTCTGATCAGGTGGATAACGGAACGGGGGTTGCCAGGAGCAACAGGAACAAACATACTAAGAGCCACAAGGGATAGGGAGACGTGGAGATGCATGATCGCCTCCGTCCTGAAGGGACAGGGCACATAGAAGAAGAAGAAGAAGTACAGCCCACACACTAAGGAGAACTTTGTCTATGTAACATTAGGGATGATAGGGGAGATAGAAAAAACATGAAATGGAGCCATAACAACAAACCATGACCTGCCTTACGTCTTCCCGCAGACTTGGTTGGTAGTGAGACCAGAGCAGAAATCGATTTATAATGAAAAATGACATAATAATAATAATAATAATAATAATAATAATAATAATAATAATAATAATAATAACCACGATAGAGTTGGGCAATATTTACGTTGGGCAATATGCAAACATTATGGAAAAGCTGTAGGCAAACACTGGTATGAACATCACCCAGCACCGGTTACAGAAATAGAAGATGTAACCATTCTATGGGATTACACCATCTACACAGACAGAAAAATTGAAGCAAACAGGCCAGACATTATTGTTAAAAACCAGAAGGAGAAAACTTGTCTATTAATTGATATGGCTTGTCCAGCGGATTGTAACATAGCAATCAAGGAATTTGAAAAACTGTCAAAATATAAAGACCTGGAAATTGAAATAGAAAAAATGTGGAAATTGAAAACAAGAGTTGTGCCAGTGATAGTAGGTGCACTTGGAATGATAAAAAATGGAACAAAACAACACATTGAAAGAATCCCTGGAAACCCCAGCTTAAGAGATATACAAAAAATTGTCTTATTAAGTACAGCCCACACACTAAGGAAAACTTTATCTATGTAATGCTGGAGATGATAGGGAAGATAGAAAAACATGAAATGGAGCCATAGCAACACGCCACGACCTGCCTTAGGTCTCCCCGCAGACTTGGTTGGTAGTGAGACCAAAGCAGAAATCGAAATATGATGAAAAATGACAACATAATAATAATAATAATAATAAAAAATACTAGTAGTTATAATAATGATGATGATAATATATTAATAATTTAGACGCGGTGGGAACTACAACGAGAATGAGGCGTTTTCGGAAGCTCTTGAAAACGTAACGTTTTTTTCCTATGTATGTATTTTTTATTTTTACTATTTTAATGTAAACATGAATATTTTTCGTATTAACATTTTTGAATTTATCTGTTTCTTTTTAAATGATCCTGATTGAAAATCTACTCGTTTCTCTATTATTCCTTAATTGTCGATATATTGATTTTTTTTCTAAATTACGATATTTCTTCTTAAAGAATACGACAGGAAAAAACAATACGATACAATTACTACGATTTTCTTTCTTAGAAAGACTACATCCTTTGTCGATAATGCTATTTTAATGAACAAATAACAACTTTAATGTAAAAATAAGAAAATATACTGTTAGATCCAAATAATAAGACAACACAAAGTAATCCGGTATAAACGCTATATATTGTAGAAGAGAAATATGTACATAGAAGGTTAGTATAACGTCATAACAATACGGTTAGTTGAATACGAGAAAATGCGAGATAATAACGAGACGTGAGACTTAGCAATGCGATAACCTCGGGACTAGATCTCTTGTAATACACTGTAGTCCTCTCCCTGTAGTAGTATGACTACTACTATAAATAGTCTGTTTAAGAGTTCATCTTTAGAGTAAATAGGGTATGTGTCCCAACATATACAGATGGGCAAACAAAAACAATCTGAAGTACGCAGTTGATACAGTGCTAATAGCAGATACAGAAAGGCAACTACAAGACCCCCTACAGAAGGTAACTGAAGAGAGTAGACCAAATGCATGGTCAACAGTAAAAAGGGCAACACAATATGCCAAATACAAGTAGGAGATAATAAAATCAAGCAGCTACAAATTTTCAGTACTTGACAAGTGTTATAACAGAAGACGGGAAGTGTGACACTGAGATCCGAAGGCGAATTGGCATGACGAAGGAAGCATTCCAGAAGTTGAATAAAGTATTAAGAAACAACAATTTCGCTAGAAACAAAGAAGAGAGTACTGGATTTATATTTGATGTCAGTTCTTCAGTATGGCAGTGAATGCTGGACAGTATCTTCGAAGAAGAGGGAAAAACTTGAAGCAACTGAAATGTGGTTCTACAGAAACATACTGGATATGATTTGGGGAATCAATTCCATGTTACAATCAATATATAAACTGTACCCTCACTTTGTTGTCACAGCAGTTTTTATACATTTATATTCCTGAGATTCAAAAGCACAAGGATGCATTCCAGAAATTGAGTAAAGTATTAAGTAACAGGAAAATTTCGCTAGAAACACAGAGGAGAGTACTGGATTGCTATGTGTTGTCAGTTCTTTAATATGGCAGTGAATGCTGGACAATATCATCAAATATGAAGGAAAAACTTGAAGCAACTGAAATATGGTTCTACAGAAGGATGCTGCGAATATCATGGATCGAGCATGTGAGCAATGATGAGGTTTTGGACATGATGGAAACAAAAAGCAAATTAAAACTGAGCATAAGAAAGAGACAGCTAAAGTTCCTGGGACATGCAATGAGGAAAGAAGGCTTGGAGAACCTGATACTAACACACCAGATAGAGGGAAAAATACAGGGGAAAGCAGCGGAAAACATATTTGAAGGACCTAGCAGGTGGACAAGGGTTGCATGGTGTAACAGGAGAAAGCGTGCAGGGATAGGGTGACGTGGAAAGCCATGATTGCCTGCGTCCTGAAGGGACAGGGCACATAGAAGAAGAAGAAGAAGAAGAAGAAGAAGAAGAAGAAGAAGAACTTAGTCAGTTGAAGTGCCATACGTGATACACGCTTGGGCGATCATGTCTCGAAAGAGACATGACTGACTGGTCAGAAGATTATCCGGCAGTAGCTTTACATTACTTTCTGCGGTAGACTGGTTGCCGACCAAGGCTATAGAATCCAATCTGTCCTGCTATTTAAACCATAACTGGAAGGAAGAGACGGATTAATACCTTTCCCAAGGGTATTTGCGCGTAAGTGAATACAATGGATTCAATTGGAATTCGAACTCGGCTACCCGGTTTCTCGTTCCGAGCCGATATCCACTGTACCACAACGCACATAAATGAATGTTAGTGCTTTCCTTTCTATTAGTTTTATTATTTTAACAATTAGTTTCATTACATGGGCTAGTGGTGGTAGCAATGACATTTTTATAAGTGATTAACAACTCCTTTGATCAAGAGTAAAAAAAAAAAAAGAAAAAGGGAAAAGAAAAGGAAAAAGGGAAAAAAATTACCATCTCTACATTTCTCAATTTTTTGTTTACAACACTGGTGCCCCCGAGGTATGACTTTACAAGAGCTACTAGATTAGCAACTAGGACCCACCCTTTTACAGTGAAGCCGATAAAATGTAACCGCAATTTCTACTCTCACAGCTTCTTTTCATGCACTTCCCACCTGTGGAATTCCCTTCCATATACTTGCTTCCCAGACAGCTACAATCTCCAGGAATTTAAATGTAAGGTAAATGTAAGGTAAGATGTAGACATCTCCTATCACACTAACTCGTATCCATTCTCTCAAGCACCTTTTCCATCTACTCCACCCCCATCCTCGGTATTCTTATCCGTCTATTACCCTCTTCCTGATTTTTCCCGTATCTAATCCCTCTTTATCATTTCTTTTTCCTATATAACCCCCTATGCAACAGTGGCAGTAGAATGCCTTGCTTGGGATGAGTTGATTAAAAATATATCTGTAATGTTTCGTTCGTTAAGCTGCTATTTCTACCAAAACATTTTTGTTTTTTTAAAGCAGCGTCTTTCACTTTAAAACTATGATCTACTGTAGATTAGCAACCCATTTTGGAGAAAGAAAATTTAGAACAACAACCCGTAACTCAAGGTGTTAATCGTGCCGAGGAGTGAATGGTTACTCTGTTATGAGGTTGCCAAACATAACATTTGGCGAGAAAATATTGCACAATTAGAAAGTACAGTGACGAAAATAGACTAATCAATATAAAGGACCTACATCATGCGACATCACCGATTGACAGATGCTGAAATTAAGAAATCAAGAAAGAATAGATGAATCAACAAAACATGAAAGGGAACCGGAATCGAGAATAAAAAGCAGTATCATCGCACAAGCGACAGATCATAACAAAAAAACCGAAATACACACAAATAACAATGAAGATAAGGCCGAATGTTTAGAACTGTTGAAAGGTAGCGATTTCAGTTGGTCAGAAGACGGCTACAAAACGAATTCAAAATTGAACAGAATTATTTTACGGAAAACAAGAACCGTATACAAGAAGCCAAGGAAAAATCAATGACCATATAAGTCAGCTACAAAATATTGCATTATAGGAACGAGAACAGCTCCGAAAATTGTGCGACATCACCGATTGACAGATGCTGAAATTAAAGAAATCAAGAAAGAATAGATGAATCAACAAAACATGTGTAACACCCCAACGGACCGTCCTAACAATTTTCTCCAGCGGCCGTTCTCCACGCTGTGATATTGCCGGGAGTTTGTAGAAAATGTCGGACGAACAGCTGGGGGTACAAGATTGAACTATAAGGAACGAACTTCCACAACTTGGATGAGTTGAAAAGGATGCTTTATTCGTTTAGTTAGCCTTTTCGGTTGGGGCAGGCGAATGTGACACACAGCTCTAACTCTAATGGAGATCAACAAATCCGAACTGGCCGAAACAAGACGAACGGAGATTCTACTTCACTCAAACGCCCGGCGGAACTCCCCTTAACTTAACTGACTGACTCGGAAAAATTACCTGAATTTATTTAAAATTGACCCGGAAAGCCGGAAATCCGGAAATGCTTTAGACCACCGGTGATAAACATTGGCGACTGTAAGTCTGAAATTTCAGTTATCTTTTTTTTTATCTTAATAAAGCTTCCGCCGGAAAATTCTTAATGTGTGGTCAAGATACAGTAAAGCACAGCCTTTGACCGGGTCATTCGAAAACCTACCTGCTGAACTTTATCTCTTTATCACATTAAATCACTGAGTCAAATATTTACCGGAAGAGTGGTAGGATTTAAAACAGTAATCGGATACCGTTGTCTCTTCCACAATTTTCCTCATAAAAGAAAAAGCGTTTATTTATTTATTTTTTCCTCTTCTTTTTCACTTTTGTTAAATATGTTTTTAAACTATTTTCTATTCTTAACCATTTTCTATTTTAATCTATTATAATAAAATACATATATGTCTAGTTATCGTGTCACACATGAAAGGGAACCGGAATCGAGAATTAAAAGCAGTATCATCGCACAAGCGACAGATCATAACAAAAAAACCGAAATACACACAAATGACAATGAAGATAAGGCCGAATGTTTAGAACTTTTGAAAGGTAGCGATTTCAGTTGGTCAGAAGACGGCTACAAAACGAATTCAAAATTGAACAGAATTATTTTAGGGAAAACAAGAACCGTATACAAGAAGCCAAGGAAAAATCAATGACCATATACGTCAGCTACAAAATATTACATTATAGGAACGAGAACAGCTCCGAAAATTACAACCAACAAAGCCTAACCTCGAAACTATTAAGCTCCACAATACGGCACTCAAACTAATTCTGGATGAAGACGATACTCATATAAATCTCAATGAAATAATATATTTTTTTAAAAATCATTTCACCCCAAGCAAGGCATTTCACTGCCACTATTGCGCATGGGGCTACATAGGGGAAGGTAAAGAGAAGTAGTGGTTAGACATAGGGAATGTCAGGAGGAAGGTGACAGATGAGTAAGGATACCGAGGATGAGGGTTGGGCAGATCGGAAGAGTGTTTGATAGAATGAGAGCAGGTTAGTGTGTTAGGAGGTGTCTATTGACCTTACATTTAAACTCCTGGAGACTGTAGCCGTCGGGGAAGCAATCATTTGGAAGAGAATTCCACAGTCGGGAAGTGCGAGGAAAGAAACTGTTGGAGTAGAAGTTACGGCTGCATTTTATCGGTTTCACTGTAAAAGGGTGGGATCTAGTTGCTAATCTAGTATCTCGTTCAAATTCGTATTTAGGGGGCACTAGTGATCTAAGTTCATCGGAGCAGAAGCCGTGGAAGTATTTATAGAAGAGGCACAGGGAAGCCACGTCACGCTGGTGGGAGAGAGACTGCAGGCGGTCTGCCAAGTCGGTATCTATCACATTACATACCCTCCTCTGAACCTTATCGAGAAGCCCGAGGAGAACAGCAGGGGCACCCGACCAGATATGGCAGCAGTATTTAATGCACGGGCGGATGGTTGATTTATAAATATGCAGGATAGATTTAGAGAATGTAATGGCAGCAAAAAAAAAAAATGAACATGAAGGTAAAAAAAGACAGTCTTAAAGACATAAGATCCACCTTGGAAATTAAAAATAGAAAAAGAAATCGAACAAATTAAAAGTAAATTATCTGCAAAAGGAGTAAATTTAAGAACTGGAAAAGGCAGAAGAGTCGAAAAAAAATACAATATTAGGAATGAAAATGATCTCCTATCATCAAAATAAACAATAAAGCAAACAATAAAACCGAAAGCTCAAAGAATAAGACGATATGAGAAAAGACCAAGATTCTACAGACAGAAAAGGCCTTTCAAACCGATGCAAAGAAATTTTACAGGAGAATCGTCGTCGTCATCGTCCTGCGGTCTCGGCAGAGATAAAACTCACTACACCCCTCCAGTATTCTCTGTGCATTTGGAACTCTGGCGCAGTTTATAGCGAAATTCAATCTTGTAAAATAGCTGAATACCTGATGCTTCGCCAGGGCTACCAACGGTGTATTTATTGTGACACCATCACTAGATCTTGAGGCAAGCCATCTAGTGTTATTTAACCCATAACTGGAGGAAAGGGACGGATTAATACCTTACCCAAGGGTACCAGTGCTTATGTGAATGCAGGGTACTCAACTGGAATTCGAACTCGGTTCACAGATTTCTCTTTCCGAGTCGATATCCACTGCACCACAACCCACATCCGTCACTGAACGCTTACAGCGTCTGGTATTCCCAAGCGGTTACCACCTAAGTACTGACCAGGCTCACGTTGCTTAACTTTGGTGATCGAATGAGAACCGGTGTATTCAACGTGATATGGCCGTAAGCACGCACATCCGTCATTAAACGCTTACAGCACCTGGTATTCCCAAGCGGTCACCCGTCTAAGTAATGAGCAGGTTCAAAGTTGCTTAACATCGGTGATCGAGCGAGAACCGGTGTGTTCAACGTGGTATGGCTGTAAGCACGCACATACGTCACTAAACGCTTGCAGCACCTGATATTCCCAAGCAGTCATCCATCTAAATCATGATCAGGCTCAACGTTGCTTAACTTCGGTGATCGAGCGAGAATCCGTGTATTCAACGTGATATGACCGTAAGCATACCAGGAGAATAGCTAAACGAAGAACTGAAGTGAAAGTCCCCCCAAAATGGAAGAGGTTATACAGTTCTGGGGAATATATGGGCTTGCCCAAAAGAACATAACAAAGAAGCAGATTAAATTATCCAACAGATAGAGCAAATGAAAAATAACCCAGAACAATCATGTGCTAGAATCACAGAAGAGGTTGTTTAATGTTCACTGAAAAAGGCACACAACTGGATATCTCCAATAGTAGAGAAATTTCTAAATTTTGGCTATATTGGTTAAATACAGAACACAAAGAATTAGACAAAGAATTTCAAGAAATGGTTAACGATCCCACTAAAATTCCTGCGTGGATGACCATAAAAATATGCCGAAAAACTATAGACCAATTACATGCCTTCCCACAACTTACAAACTATTGACATTTATTTTAACAAACTGGACATAAATCTCATTGGAAAGAAATGACATACAACCGCTGGAACAAAAAGGGTGCAAAAGTGGCTGCTACGGATGTAAAGACCAATTACTTATTAACAGGATGATTTTGGAAAAATGCTTCAATGCAAAAAACCATCTTATCTAAATCTACACTCATTTGTAAATGGAACTTTGTGTGTGTGTGTGTGTATGTGTGTGTGTGTTTGTATGCGTGTGTCCGTTACCTATATACTCCGAACCCGCTGAACCAATTTTCTTGAAAATTTACACAGCTGTACTATAAGCGTCTATGAGTGTTTTGTGTCGAGATACCCCCGATAAATATCGAAAATCGATAATCGAAAAAATCGGGTTATAGAAGGAGTGGTCCGATTTTAATCAAATTTGAGACACTCATGGATAAAGACATAAGGAACGATATTAAGAAGTTTCAAGGTTGCAGTTCTTATAGTAGTGCAGAAAATCTATAATATATATATATATATATATATAAATTAAAAAAGGATTAATTCATGGATGTTGAATGAACATTTCGATGTGAAAATCCCCACGGGGGATAACACATCACCTCAGCAACCGAAAAATCCTTTCAGAAACTGGAGAAATTTTCTCTAATTTTTTTCTAATTTTCCTTTTTAAATAGATTTGCAAAGAAGTTAAAAAAGAAAATAAAAAAAGAAAAAGAAAGAAAAAGATAAAACAAAATAAAAACAAATAAACAAGAAAAAAAAATTGACATCGTCTGGGTTCACAAAAAAGAAAACAGAATTGTAGAAAAGAAAAAAAAAAGGAAGGAAGGAAGGAAGGAAGGAAGGGAGGGAAAAAGAAAAGAACCGAAAGAAAAAAATTTTTATATATTACAGACGCTGGACATGTTCAAAAACCTAACTTTCCAAAAACGTTGAAGTATTAGAAAAAGGCCTTTACTAAAAAGGCATAATTATTTCTAAAGGGAATAAAAAGATACAGGATTTAAAATAATTTATTTATTTATTTATTTTTTTTTAAATTAGGTCATTTGATTTAAACTAAATAAAGACATCGCTAGGTAAAAAAAAAAAATTCATTTACAATTATACATACATATAGAAATACCCACATACATACATACACATACACACACACACACAAATCTTCGATTATGAATACATATATACATACATACACATACACACACACATACATTTAATTCCATACACACTTATATACTTATAACTATTATACACATACATGCGCATACACACATATATATGTGTACACACGTATACAAAAATTCACACACATACACAATATATATGTGTACACACACACATATACATACACACACATATATATTCATTATACATATGCACACACACACATACATATAAAAAATAAATGAATATTAAAAAAGAGCATTTAAATAGCTAAAAAATGTTTTCCACATAAATACATATCTACACAAATACATACAAACATATATACATATATACAAAAAAGCACATACACACACAAACATACACATATACATAAAAATTATAAAAAGAAAAATTAAAAATTAAAAATTAAAAAAATTAAAAAATTAGTCCTGTTTCTTGGTACTCTTCTCATCTCCTGGAAGGAATCCTTCTGCCTTTGGATCACAGGAATATAAATGTATAGAAACTGCTCTAACCGCAAAGTGAAGGGTCAGTTTCTATATTGATTGTAATATGGAACTGATCCCCCATTTTATGTCCAGTATGCTTCTGTAGAACCACATTTCCACTGCTTCAAGCTTTTCCTTCATCTTCGATGATATTGTCCAGCATTCACTGCCGTATTGAAGAACCGGCATTACATAGCAATCTAACACTCTCTTCTTTGTTTCTAACGAAATCTTTCTTGTGTCTTAGTATTTACTCAGCATCTGGAACGCGTCCTTTGCCATGCCAATTCCCCTTCGGATCTCTGTGTCGCACTTTCCGTCTCCTGTTAGCTATCTTTGCCTATACCAGCGTGAAACTCCGTGTCAAATCAGGCGGCTGTTCGTTACTGCTCTATAATAAAATGTAAAGGAGGCATTGAAGGAGCAATATGTTTGTTTACGAAGAGAACAAAGCACCGCATAGCTTCTAACAAATCTGGCTCTTGTGATCACTAGCGTCCCTGTAAAAAGATACTAAACAATTCCTCCACTCTATTCCTAACTCTTCAATCACTTTGATGTTTTATCCTCTGCTGATAAAGCTATATGTTTTCCTAATAATTTTTTTAAACTCGTACAAACAATATGGACAACAGGGAAGTTAAAAACAAATTGGAAACAAAAAGAAAATTATATTTAAAATCAGAGAGATATACATGGTATTTTCTGAAGAAAGTAGGTTTCAATAATATGATAATCGCAGCATATATCGAAGAGAACAAGTTATCTAACGAGCTTATGTAAATATATGATAGAACAGAGCTTGGGTGGGATAGTATAAAGGTAAATATTGCTAAGTACTACACATTTTGGTTCTTCCAACATATCCCAATCTAACCTCCCTTAGTTTCTCTCATCATTTCTAATGTAGATCCTCACAAAGCATGTGCACTCGGATTGGCGTCTGTTCTCTCTAGAATGGAAAACAAATGCCTTACACTCCAGATTACCTTTCTGCTAGAAGTCATCATCTGTTGTTTTGGTTTTCAAGAATTCTGACGAGTCGTCAGAACTTTCCAATAATCGGACTACTAATATTCTATATATATGTTTGGCAACTCCTAGAGGCCCTACTCGATGCTGAATTGATTTGTCTCAGACAATTCTTTCCCGGTGAATTTCTGTTGCACTGACGGTAACTGCGGAAAGAGTATTTGATGATCTACAGTAATATAACAATCTGGCCCCACCCAAGGAAGGCTGATGCAAACGAGGGTGTTTCCGGTCGTTGAAAGGAACGGATGTCGTTTGACATTATTTCCGGCAGCAGCGGAAATAACTACAGAGGCAAACAGAACAGGTGTCTCTGAGAATTACGTGGGCGTGCGTGGG
The DNA here is from genome assembly GCA_037127315.1 of Ascarosepion bandense. Classification (NCBI taxonomy): domain Eukaryota; kingdom Metazoa; phylum Mollusca; class Cephalopoda; order Sepiida; family Sepiidae; genus Ascarosepion; species Ascarosepion bandense. The sequence continues at coordinate 2,001,736 of JBBBDQ010000795.1, read as the reverse complement.
CGAGGCAAAACCGGAAGAAAAAGTCCCGGTTCTGGAAGATTATAAAAAGACCTCGGCTCACGGATTCGCCAGTAGAGGAGCAACAGAGATCGGCCGGTGAATAGAGAGATCGGCCGGTGAAGAGAGACACAACAGATAAGACTACACTCCCGTCAACCCATTAGAAGCGCGCTCTCTCAATTCTCTGTTCCCTATGCTACACGGTTCATCGTCATTAATAAAAATATAACTTTATATTTTTATATATATGCGTGTTTGTTGTTTGTCGATATATAACAGACGCATAATTGGTGCCTAGTGACTTGCTGTTTTGAGACAACAAAACAGTTAGATGCGAGCTGGTTGCCACGGCGACGATTGAAATTCAACGGGCTTAAAACTACCAGATAGAAAGAAAAAAGAAGACGAAAATAGAAGCAGCCGCACGACTATAGACATCAGCCAAGGTAGGTGACTCTTTGATTTGATAGTGTGTGTGTTCTACTCGGGTTTATAAGTCTAGTTAGAAAAAAAAAAATGGAACAGCATACTTTTGCCGATCTGACCCTAGAATTGAGAAATGTGGATTGTTCGGTGTCGAACACATTAAGGGTAGAACGGAGGGGTGCAGGACTACATGCAGAGAGTAGTACGCCTAGCGGAGAGCGCATAGGTTGGGGTTGACGGGAGGAATAAAGTTGAGATATTTACCTATCTGTAAGTATAGAACATCTGAGTTAATGATTTATTTTTTTTGTTAATATTTTACCATATATGTGAAGTGAGTTTACTGGTATGTTGCTTAATTAATCTTACTTTTATTGAGTAAGTGAAATGTAAAATCATGTAAAGGAAGTTTCTTCTACTCTTTAAAGTGGATAATTGGATTAACTTGTTGATAACAATGTTTTCTTTGGTTTGTGCAGTGTTAGGTTTTCTTTTTTTTTTGGATTTCTTTTCAATGACTGTACACTACAAAATGATTTACATTTCTATGTTTGTGAATTATGCTTTTGTGCAGGTTCCCATCAATTCAACATCCTCTGTGAATTTTCATTTATGTGACTTGGGAAATATCTTTTGAAGATATATTAATTTCTGAAAACTTTATATTGACAGGGATAGACCTGCAGATTCCACAGTTGATCGGAACAAAAAAAAAGAACAACTAAAAAGTCTTGTAGACTTATTGGCTGATATGCTATAGGATTGGGAAAGAAGCAGTGGGAGGATTAAGGATAGTTTAAGTGAAATAGTTAGGAAGATACAAAGGTGGAAAATTATTAATAGTATCTAAAGCATAAAGTAAATTATACGTCTCTGGTTCAGTGGTTTGGTCCCCAATTACGCAGAAATTTCCCAATTTTTCAGTGGACACCATGCCGGTAGAATTGCGCGATATGGAGGAGATTCCTATCTGCAAACTAGTAAATACCTTGGAACAGATAGATATGGAAAGATTTAGTGAAGGATATGAAGAACTCCCGAAGAAGTTGACGATAGGAGTCATTGCTGGCATAGTCGGCGTTATGATAATCCTTGGAATAATAGCTAGGAAGCGGATTTTTAAGTGTGAAAGAAGCAACAGTGCTTCGGGAAAGGAAAGGGAGTTATCCGTTGTGAATAGTACTCCGGGGTCAACGGGTGTTCAACACTCAAATGTCTCTGCGTTAAACAGAGAGATGTCAACAAATCAGATATGCTTGGATTCGAATCCAGAGGAAGTAGTTCAAGGAATGGAAAGCATTGTACAAACTAAGGAACTACGAGTCACGGGTCCATTTTTTTAGACTAAATTAATATAGATGAAACCTCTAATCCTCCACAAGTAAATTGCATGCGGATTAACGTTGGAATCAGGGTAATTTTCTTCATTTTCTATTGAACATTTCTCGGTCAGACTATGAATGATATGTACTGCAGATAATGGCCATTTTTCTGTGTTCAAACATAGTATGTTTGAAATTAAATTAAATTAAATGAAGTTACATGTGTAACAATAAACTCGAGCAGAAACACGCATGGTGTTGGTCAAAGGTCATTTACTCGATGTCAGTTTAGAAACTGGGGCGCGGTTATCGCCTATGATCATGTGGTCGTGCATCGAGGCGTCTACGCTTATAGACAGAGTCGAGAAAGAAAATGAACATTTTTAAGAACTTTGCCCAATTCTGTGAAAATGGATATTAAAAAAAAAAAAAAAAAAAAAAAGAACAATGAAACATCGAGCTGGTAGAACAATTTTCACGATGGACACGAACATTGTTGGGTTGCCGATGTAGGCTCCCCTATATATTTTTTTGTTGTGTTTTTTTGTTTCGGCATGCACATGTTTTGTTGTTTTGGCGTGCACATGTTTTATACAATTGTCGGGCTTGTGTGGCATGGGGAGGAGTGTGAGGGTGTTGCGCTTAAAATGTTCTTAAGTGAACATTTTGGAAAATGGGAGGGCGAGGAATGTAATATAACAATCTGGCCCCACCCGAGGAAGGCTGATGCAAACGAGGGTGTTTCCGGTCGTTGAAAGGAACGGATGTCGTTTGACCTTATTTCCGGCAGCAGCGGAAATAACTACAGAGGCAAACAGAACAGGTGTCTCTGAGAATTACGTGGGCGTGCGTGGGCGAGGCAAAACCGGAAGAAAAAGTCCCGGTTCTGGAAGATTATAAAAAGACCTCGGCTCACGGATTCGCCAGTAGAGGAGCAACAGAGATCGGCCGGTGAAGAGAGAGACACAACAGATAAGACTACACTCCCGTCAACCCATTAGAAGCGCGCTCTCTCAATTCTCTGTTCCCTATGCTACACGGTTCATCGTCATTAATAAAAATATAACTTTATATTTTTATATATATGCGTGTTTGTTGTTTGTCGATATATAACACTACATAAAAACGGTGACGCCCGGTCTGTAGCGTTGGACGTCTCGACGGACTTTGACAGTGTCTGTAAACAGGTCTTCTCCACGAGCTAAAAAATTACGGTGTATTCGCGAACATTTTTGTGCTGATCTAGTCTTTTCTATAAAATCGTGAAATGTCTATTTTTTTCTTTCTTTCTACGTTGTTGTATTTTAATTTAAGTAACAAATTCCAGATGATATCAGCTCTCAACTTGGCAACTACGCAGACAACACAAGACGATGTCTAAAATGACATCAAGACCGTCGTTAGCTGGGGTAAAAGATGGTTTGTAACTTTTAACGCCTCCAAAATTAAACTTCTCTTCATTCCTGCTTTCAATTAGCACGGCTGATTCTAACCTCCGTGAACGTGACTCGTTACGCCTTGTCGGGTTAACGCTCTCAGATGACAGTGGATTAACTATATTGTATCTATTTTTAGGTCAGCTTCGAACGAGAAGCCGGGGAGCCGAGTTCGAATTCCAGTTGAATCCATTGTATTCACTTACGCGCAAATACCCTTGGGAAAGGTATTAATCCGTCTCTTCCTTCCAGTTATGGGTTAAATAACAGAACAGATTGAGTTCTATAGACTTGGTCGGCAACCAGTCTACCGCAGAAAGTAATAGCAACCTACTGCCGGATAATCTTCTGCCCAGTCAGTCATGTCTCTTTCGAGACATGATCGCCCAAGCGTGTATCACGTAAGGCACTTAAATGACTGACTGAATATAATAGTTGAAAACATGATTAAGGTTTCTACTTGGCATAAAGTGGGGGATCGATTTCTTATTGTTTTGAAGTAATAAACTGATCCCCCACTAATTACTACATAATAATATAGTACATCACTTCCCCCATTTAGTCATGAGTCAAATAATAGGACAGATTAGGTTCTATAGCCTTAGTCGTCAACCAGTCTACCGCAGAACGCAATGGCAACCTACTGCGGGATAATCTTCTGCACAGTCAGTCATGTCTCTTTCGAGACATGATCGCCCAAGTGTGTATCACGTATGGCACTTAACTGACTGACTGAAGATAATAGTTGGAAACATAAGTAAAGCTTCTACTGGGCATAAAGTGGGGGATCGGTTTTCTATTGTTATGAAGTAATAAACTGATCCCCCACTAATTACTAATAAATCTGTCTCTTCTCCCTTCAGCTATAGTTTAAAGAACAGGATAGAAAATCTTCTGCCCAGTCAGTCATGTCTCTTTCGAGACATGATCGCCCAAACGTGTATCACGTATGGCACTTAACTGACTGACTAAGAAATGCTTCTTACTGTATCGAGATGAGTTTTCTCCTTGGAATTCATCTCAAATATCTATAAGTATATCATTCTTCCATGCTTAGAATATTGCTGCCACATCTAGCAAGATTCTATTGATATTTCCCTGAAGCTCTTTGATAAGATTCAAAGAATTAATGGTTCTTATCTGACTGCTTCAGTCATTTGCTCACAGTCATAAGTCTGCATTTCTGTACCTTTTTTTTTATAAATACTTTCATGTTAATTGTTCAGATGAGCTCTTTGCCAGGGTAACGTGACTTAATGAATTAAGCGTCGAATTTCCAGTTTATTTGGCAATATCTAATGTATATTGTATGATAACAGTTTCTTATTATAAATGCTTCTTTACTAATTCTTACACACTCTCTAGTCTCTTACGTCTTAGTGGCTTTACTGTCTTTTATGGATTGAAAAAAAAACTAGTTGCAATACATCGCATCAGAAATATAGAGAGAGCCTGAAGGAAAACAAGTGGAACAATGTAAATATGGTAAATAGTAGCAATATCTAGGCTCAAAAATATAGACAGATTCTGAAAAAGGTAGTAGCGTACAACGGTTGAATAGCCGAGAATATGACAATAAACGTGAACAAGGTATGTGGTGTAAATAGTTACAATACCTCATCTCAGAAATAGAGACAGATGTTGAAGGAGTGAATATGGCAACAAAGATGTGGACAACAGTCCGAAGAATGTCAATAGTGTAAATAGTTACAATACCTCATCTCAGGAATAGAGACATGTTGAAGGAGTGAATATGGCATTAAAGATGAGGACAATTGTTTGAAAAATGTAAATAGTGTAAATAGTTACAATACCTCATCTCAGAAATATAGACAGATATTGAAGGAATGAATATGGGAATAAAGATGAGGACCACAGTCCAAACAATGTAAATAGTGTAAATAGTTACAATACCTCATCTCAGAAATATAGACAGATATTGAAAGAGTGAATATGGCAACAAAGATGAGGACAACAGTCCAAAGAATGTAAATAGTGTAAATTGTTACAATATCTCATCTCAGAAATATAGACAGATGTTGAAGCTGAATATGTCAATAAAAATGAGGACAACAGTCCAAACATGTAAATAGTGTAAATAGTTACAATACCTCATCTCAGAAATATAGACAGATGCTGAAGCTGAATATGTTAATAAAGATGAGGACAACAGTCTGAACAACGTAAATCGTGTAAATTGTTGCAATGTCTCATCTCAGCAAACGGGCATATGTTAAATTTGAATTTGGTAAGAAATATGAGTTCAACAGTCTGAACATTTGAAATAGTCTAATTATCTGCAATACTGATTCTCAGAAATGTAGACAGATGTTCTAACGAAAATAAAAAGAAAAAAGTAGAAAAGTTTACGAAACAATAGAAAAGAATAAAAAAATGGAGACGATGAAAAAGAATAATTTGAAAACGATGAAAAACTGCGATTAAGGAGAAACAAAAGAATGGAAAGAAAGAAGAATATTCGAACAAAACAAAGTCATACCCAAAAATATATGACTATAATGAAATATATATGGAAAAATAAACCTATAAAACTAAACACAGAAATAAAATGTAGAAGATTAAAAAAAAAAGAATAAGCAAAAAAGCTCGAAAAATGGAAATATATTTAGAAGGGAAAAACACGTCGAAAATAAGTTAATGATGAAAATTCACAAAGAAGTTTTGTCGAATGAAAAACAAGAAACACAAACCAAAGATCAATCAATGAGAAAAATAAGACAATTCATTTCGATATAATTACTTTTGATTGATGCATTAATATTTGTATTATATATCGTTATTTATTTTGACAAATTGTGGTGCGATAACATTGACAATCATGCGCCCAATTTAATTCTTCTACGCTGGTCTTGACATAAAAACTCTATTAATATTCTTAATATGCTTGCTGTTCAGTGTTCATACGAATTGTCTGACGGTTACTGTTTCGAACTAAATGATGGAACGCTTTCTCGACACTCCATTAAATTTCTCTCTATTATCGCTGACTCATCTGGAGAGCTTCAGCCTGCTAGTCTAGTCTTTCCGAGTACCAATATCTCTTGTCATTTCTTTTTAAATTTTCGTTCTCGTCGAGGATGGTTAGTAACCCCAGCTGTTCATTTTAGCATTCTCGATAGGCTCCAAAGGAGAATCTGTAACGTGATAGGTCCCGACTTAGGAACTCGACCCAGCCACTTTCTCAAAGGCGAAATGTGGCTTCTCTTTGTCTGTTCTACAAATATATGGTTTTTGCTCCGACGAACTTAAGTCACTGGTGCCTCTCCCACATAGTTCACTCGTGCAACCAGACTGGAAACTGGGTCCCACCCATTCACAGTTAGATCAACCAAATGCAGCCGACAATTCTACTCCATTAGCTTCTTTTTCTGCACTTTCCGACTGTTATTTAAATGCAAGATCTATACCCATCTCTTATCCACTTGACTCCATTTCTTTCTACATCACACTGTGTATCTTGTTCTATCTTCTTTTTCTTTCTCTCTACCGTAGCAACTGTCTTGGCACCTGTGTTCCCGTCCTTCTATTGCCCTTTTCCTGACACTTACTGCAGCTGGCCTGTCTTTCTCTTCGAACTTCTCTTGCCTAAACTTTTGCTCTTATGTAGCTCCCTGCGCATCAGTGACGGTACCACCTTGCTTGGGGGTGAAACGATTAAATAAAAAAAAGGAACAGATTATAATTATATTTCCTTGTTGAGCCAGTGTCCATCCAGAGTGTTGGTGATCCAGTTTATCCACAACTTCTTTTACCGGGTAGTTCTTAATAAATTTTGCTTTTTCGCTATCTCTCCTAACAACCGTTATGTCAAACATTTACACAATATTTTCTTCTACATGTCCTGTCCCTTCTAAAGGTTTATAATCATGGCACTCTACTATGTTCTACCTAAACTTATATAATAAATGGAACTTTGTCTCTGTGTATGTCTATATGTGTATGTGAGTGTGTCCTCGTTATCTATAGACTCCGAAACGGCTGACCAATTTTCTTGGAAATTTACGCAGTTGTACTATAAGCGTCTGCGAGTGTTCTTAGCTAGGTTTTGTGTCGAGGTACCCCAGATAAATATCGAAATCGATAATCGAAAAAATCGGGTTATAGAAGGAGTGGTCGAATTTTAATCAAATTTGATACACTCATAGACAAAGAGATAAGAAACGATATTCAGAAGTTTCAAGGTTGCAGTTCTTGCAGTAGTGCAGAAAATCGATAATATATATATATATATATATATATATATATAAAAGGCAAGATGTTTGTATGTGTGCCTGTTTATCTGCCTGTATGTCTGTATTTTTTTCAGCCTTTTTATTTTAGTTTTTGCTTCGGGTTTGACTCTAAGTAGGTATAATTGTAGTTCTTAGTCTCAGCCATGATACCATTTACTCAGAGGACTTATTTAGCCTTCAAAATCCAGTTTATGACGAAAAAATCTTATTTGATATCGATAGCAGGAAATCAAAATTTGACTTACATCCATTCATTTTTCTTTCAGTCTACGGTTTCGCTTTAACTGGAAACAACTATTGCATTTTAGTCTTTCGTGCTAACGTCCAAAGAGTCTGAGCTCCAGGACCATGGATTACTTTTAAATCTTTCATTACACTCGAGCAACGCCGGGCTATCCTGCTAGACCATTATAGTTCTCAATATATATTTTCGCTATCTCTCTTAACCCCTGTTCACTCAACTATTTACACATTATCTGTTTCTACGGAATAGACAGAGGGAATCCACATCCCGCCGGTGAGAAAGTGACTGAAGTCGAGCTGCCATGTAGGGAGGGACCGATCACGTTAGAGATTCTCGGTGGGAAAGATATCTAAACCCAATATAAGTTATTTTGTAGTGAGAGTTTTGCTGCTCTAAGAGAGAAATAGGACCCAACTCCAAATAAATATGTCTTTTCTTTATTTTCGCCACCCATTTTCTTAATAGCGTCAAATAATTATATATTTTTATTCTCTGACTGTTAAGGGTCATAGATTTAAGCGATCGTGTCTCGCAAGAGACATGACAGACTTGTTAAATTTTTTTTTCCATAGAATTTGACATTACATTCTACGGTGGACTGGTTGCTACACAATCCAATCTGTGCTGCTATTTAACCCATAGCTGGAGAGAGAAGTGACGGATTCATACCTTCTATGGGGGAATTTTGACGTTTGTGAATACAACGAATTCAATTGGAATTCGAACTCGGCTCTCTAATTTCTTGTTCCGCGCCGACATCCACTGCAACACAATCCAACACAATCTTTTTCCGAATGACATGTCTTAAAAATAATGAAATTCATGATGCCATTAATCTAAGATGTAAACCGCTATCTTTAACCAGGAAATGTATATTATTTTATCGTCAACGCATTTAGCTTCCCACAGTAAGCCGGCATCTTTGGAGGACAACGAACTTTCTAATTGAATCAGTGAGTGCTACGTTATATTTTCTGATGTGATTATATTGCACAATTATGAATAAAAACTTTGTCATCATTTGGTATCGAAGATCGTTCGCAGCAGTGATTATATGTTGTGTAATTCCAAACAGCTGTTATTGTAATACTCTTGACACAACCAAGCGTCCTTGTCATAAATAGAAAGTCGGATCGGCTGGATAAGTTCAAATAAAGAATTCCATCAGAGACAATCGCTCCTACCCACCATTAGCATGGATCAGGCTAGCCTCCCTGAAAGCAAAACATTGCGCCTGTCTGGTCTAACTCTCTCAGCAGACCTCAAGCGAAATGACTATTTCGAATCCATAGCTAAATCCGCTGCTAAGAAGGTCGGTTCACTGTGTAAAATCAGGGAGTTTTTCCCGTCCGAACCAATCCTGCACATATATAAATCTATCATCGGCCCGTTTATTGAATACTGCTGCCACCTCTAATCGGATACCCTTCCTATATACCTCAAGTAAATCTAACGGAGAATCAGTAATGTGATCGATCACGAATTGGCAGCTCAGCTGCAGTTACTTTCTCACCGGCGTAATGTGGATTCTCTGTCTCTTCTACAAATAATTTCGCGGCTTCTACTCCGATGAACTTATCTCACTGGTGCCCCCTATGTATGAATTTACTCGTGCTACTAGACTAGTAACTAGGTCTCACCATTTAACAGTGAAACCAATAACATCTACCCGCAACATCTACTCCCCAGCTTCTTTTCTCGCACTTCCTGTCTGTGGAATTCCCTTCCATATATTTTCTTTTTCGACAGCTACAATCTCCAAAAATTTAAATATAAGGTCAATGCTCATCTCCTACCTCACTGACTTGCATCCTTTTTCACAAGTACTTTTCTCCGTTCACTACACTCTCATTACACCATCCTACTTTTACCCACTTCCTGACACCCCCTATAACCTGTTCCTCTTTCTCATCACTTTCCTCCTATGTAACTCCCTGCACACCAGTGGCAGTGAACTGCCTTGCTTGGAGTGAAACGATTAATAAAAAAAAATCTAATTTTTTGTTCAAATTTCGCGTCCCCACCCGATATCTACTATGCATAAAGCAGACAAAATTATTGACATTGGAAAGATAATACCTCAGTCAGTCAGTTAGTCAGTTAGCCATACGTGATACACGCTTGGGCGATCATGTCTCGAAAGACTGGGCAGAAGATTATCCCGCAGTAGGTTGTCATTCCTTCTGCGGTAGACTGGTTGCTGAACAAGGCTATAGAACCCAATCTGCCCTGTTATTTGACTCATAGCTAGAGGGGAAAGAAATGTATTATATTGTTATGTAGTAATTAGGGGGGATCGGTTTCCTATTGTTATGAAGTAATAAACTGATCCTCCACTTTACGCCCATGTGGAAGCCTTAATCATGTTTTCAACTATTATATTCAGTCAGTCAGTTAAGTGCCATACGCAAAACACGCTTGAGCGATCATGTCTCGAAAGGCTCTTTCTATATTTCTGATGCGATGTATTGCAACTAGTTTTTTTTTTCAATCCATAAAAGACAGTAAAGCCACTAAGACGTAAGAGACTAGAGAGTGTGTAAGAATTAGTAAAGAAGCATTTATAATAAGAAACTGTTATCATACAATATACATTAGATATTGCCAAATAAACTGGAAACTCGACGCTTAAATTCATTCAGTCACGTTACCCTGGCAAAGAGCTCATCTGAGCAATTACCATGAAAGTATTTATAAAAAAAAGGTACAGAAATGCAGACTTATGACTGTGAGCAAATGACTGAAGCAGTCAGATAAGAACCATTAATTCTTTGAATCTTATCAAAGAGCTTCAGGGAAATATCAATAGAATCTTACTAGATGTGGCAGCAATATTCTAAGCATGGAAGAATGATATACTTATAGATATTTGAGATGAATTCCAAGGAGAAAACTCATCTCGATACAGTAAGAAGCATTTCTTAGTCAGTCAGTTAAGTGCCATACGTGATACACGCGTGGGCGATCATGTCTCGAAAGAGATATGACTGACTGTGCAGAAGATTATCCCGCAGTAGGTTGCCATTGCTTTCTGCGGTAGACTGGTTGAGGACTAAGGCTATAGAACCTAATCTGTTCTATTATTTGACTCATAAGTAGATGGGGTAAGTTATGTACTATATTATTATGTAGTAATTAGTGGGGGATCAGTTTATTACTTAAAAAACAATAGGAAATCGTTCCCCCACTTTATGTCCAGTAGAAGCCTTAATCATGTTTCAACTATTATATTCAGTCAGTCATTTAAGTGCCTTACGTGATACACGCTTGGGCGATCATGTCTCGAAAGAGTCCTGACTGACTGGGCAAAAGATTATCCCGCAGTAGGTTGCCATTGCTTCAGTAGCGAAACAAAATTGGATGCAGATTTGATGAAAATCTATTAATTTTTCATTTATATAAAGTATTTGTTGAATTTAAGTTGTCTACATAATGGAGAACCTTTTGCTTTTCACGTAGAGTTAAAAAGAAAGATACTTTGGCTACGTTTGAGGCAGGTTAAAAGTAAAGGTATAGTGTTTTATCCGTTCTTTTCCAGTTTATAGTAGGGAATCCGTTTTAGTGAAGGGTAATTGTATACTGTTGCAGATTAACGGAATTTGGCCTCGTTGTAGATCTACATATCAATTAAGGTTTTTAGAATTAAAGTAATCATTTGAATATTGGTCCAACGGACGTTATAATTTTCATGACAATAAAATGATGAAAAGAGAATTAATACTTAGGTATGTGGGAGCATTGTAAGTAAGGAATGTCTTTGATGTATCCTTGGGTCAGTAAGTGGTTTTGAGACAGCGAAAGAGAAGATGAGAGGGTAGGATAATAAGCCGCTTGACGTAGGTCAAGGAGGATACTGATTACACTCCTCTCTCTCGAGTCAGTTCGTGTGGGTCTGTTATTCTGCCTGGCGATGCTTTTTGTATCGGCTTTTTATATCTTCTTTTTGGATCGTAGCAGATAATTTAGGAATTCATATCCGTATTTGATTCTGGGCTTCCCATTGGCAGATAAATAAAATTCGCGTCTGCTAGAGAACTGGAATTTAATATTTAATTACTTTTTGGGTTTTCAGCCGGAACATCTGCGCGGACCCGGGATACACAACGACGACTTTTGGTCATTTGCTTTTTGGTCGTGAGGGTGCAAACATCCGGTCCATCGCTTTTGTTCGGTCGGTATCACCACAGTTCCCTCCAGAAAACGCTCAGCAACATTTTCCTTCCATAAATTACATATTTAAAACTATTAAATTTCTGGAACGTTTTTTATTTCTAATAAATATTCGTGATATAAGATTACTTTTTCAGTTGTCAGATTTGTTCGTTAACCATTGTACCAAGTCGTTTGTTAGTTTTTTTAGACAAGCTGAATTTCTAAATTCTTTCAGACAATTTAATATGTAACCTCATGGCACAATAGATGAAAACGTTGTTTGGATCCAGTGACTTAACCCAAAAAGTTGGGAGTTCAATACCTGGCCATCGTAGTGAATAATGAAAAAATAGAGGATTTAGTTAACTGAAGATGAATTGACATACGGAAATAGCATGACTTATGGAACGAGAACAATGAACCCCAGTGATAGAAATAAAGTGTTCGGATCAAAACTCTCCTGAAGAAGATCGGAGCGTACAACTGCCTAAACGTCGTGAATATGACAAAAATCAGGACAACAGTCCAAACTATTCAAATATCTCATGTAAGAAATATCGACAAGTCTTTGATAAATTTAGTAAGAAGAAAAATATTGAGTGACTTATCTGTTCAGGAGATACCATATATATATATATATATATATATATATGTATATATACGAAAAATTCTAAAGTGAGCCACAACCTACCGCGGTTTCACACTACGGATCGTACGTTCGCACTTTTTCTAGTGTTTAGATTCCGTTTGGGGGATTTTTTCTTTACTGCGGATACTTGACATTTTGTCCTTGTTCCGCTGGTTTCTTTTTTTCTCCCCCATTATCCGACGACATAGTACGCCGGATTTTAACAGATTTAGGTTCTGTTTGTTAACATTTTTTCGAAGGTTTAGATTAGTGTAAACCTACGGAGTGTAAACTTCCGGAGTCTAGTTAATTACTATATATTTTATATATCTTTTTATATATATATTTATATATATATATATATATATATATATATATATATAGGATATGATAATATATCTATATATCTCGTATTAATTATCCGCATGGATGGCGCTAGTCTCCTAGAAAGTAATGTACTGCGCCTCCTCGTTCTAACTCTCACGGCCGATCTCAAGTGAAAGAAATACATTGAATCAATAGCTAAATCTACTGCTAGGAATGTTGGGTCTCTGTGTTGGTCCAGGAAGATTTTCTAGTCTGAATCCATTTTGCACATAAACAAACGTGGTGAGGCAGGAACAGTATTTAAATCTTCGTATCAGATATGTTAAGTTGAGTGTCTAAGCTCACCATTTTGGGATAGCTTTTTACAAAATGAATGGATTTAAAATATGTTTATGATGGTCCCCAATATTTGCAGTACTGGAAGTATTCTATTTGAAGACGGAAAATGTGTCACTAAAATCCGAAAAGGCACCGCGGTAGCCAAAGATGTATTCCAAATGATTATTATGAGTACATAAACCAGGCACTCGACAGGAATGGCGAAGCCCGAACCGTTGCATTAGATATATCTAAGGCGTTCAACAGAATTTGGCATGCTGGCCTTCTATGTAAACTGCGGACCTATGGTATAACTGGAAATTTGTTTCAACTAATCCAGTCATTCCTCTTTAACCGCACAATGAAGGTGGTATTAAACGGACATGCCTCCCAGAACTATCAGAAGACGGAAAATGCGTCACTAAAATCCGAAAAGGCACCGCGGTAGCCAAAGATGTATTCCAAATGCTAATCAGAGTATTAAGAAATTAAAAAGACGTTATAAACAACAACAAAAATGGCTGAATTTTACCTTGATATCTGCCCTACTTTATAGCAACAAATGCTGGATAAATTCCTCAAAGATGAAGAACCGATTTTTTTTTAATCATTTCACCCCAAGAAATGCATTCCATTGCTACTGTTGCGCAGAAGGTTACATCGGAGAAAGTTATGAGAAACAGTGGTTAGTTATTGGAAATGTCAGGAGGATGGTGATAGACGGATGAGGATACCGAGGATGGAGGTGGGGTAGATGGTAAGAGAGTTTGAGAGAATGGATGCGAGTTAGTGTGATAAGAAATGCCTGACCTTACATTTAAATTCCTTGAGATTGTAGCTGCCTGGGAAGCAATTTTATGGAAGGGAATTCCACAGGCAAGAAGTGCGAGAAAAGAAGCTGTAAAGTAGAAATTGTGGTTACATTTTATTGGTTTCACTGTGAAAGGGTGGGACCTAGTTGCTAAACTTGTTGCTAGAGTAAATTCATATATAAGGGGCACCAGTGACCTAAGTTCATCGGAGCAGAAGCTGTGAAAGTATTTGTAGAAGAGACACAGGGAAGCCACATCACGCTGGTGAGAAAGTGACTGCAGCCGGGCAGCAACTCAGTATCAATCAATAGATTTTGTCAAGAACCCGGAAGAGAATAGCACGGGCACCCGATAAGATGTGGAAGCAGTATTCGATAAACGGGCGGATGGTGGATTTATATATGTGCAGGATGGATTCAGACGGGAAAACTTCCTGGCCCTGCACAGAGAACCGACTTTCATAGCAGCGGATTTAGCTATAGATTCGATATAGTCATTCCACTTGAGGTCCGCTGAGGTGTGAGGCCAAGGAGGCGTTGTGTTTTACTCTCAGGAAGGCTAGCCTGTTCCACGCTAATGGGAAGTATGAGGGATTGTCTATTAGGTTAATTGATAGAAGCTTCGTTTTGGAAGCTTTAAAATTTACGAGCCATTTCTTACCCCAGTTCACCACGGATTAGAGGTCCTTCTCAATCTCGGAAGCGAAGTTCGCTTTGGCATCCTCACCAGATTTTTGATTGAGGCGAGAATAAACTGTGGTGTGGTCGACGTATATGCCTACTTGGTATTTTATAGCAACCTGGGAGATCGTTAATATAGGTCAGAGGAAAGCAACGGAAGATTTGTTCTGAAGAGTAATGCTGAGGATACTATAAAAGGCTGGGACCTAGTTGCTAATCTAATAGCTCGTGTAAATTCATACCTGGGAGCACCAATGAGCTAAGTTCATTGGAGCAGAAGCCGTGGAATTATTTGTAGAAGAGACAGAGAATCCACATTACGCCGGTGAGAAAGTGACTGCAGCCGAGCTGACAATTCGGTATCGATCATACTACAGATTCTCCGTTGGATTTTGTCAAGAACCCCGAGGTGAATATCAGGGGCACCCGACCAGATGTAGCAGCAGTATTCAGTACACGGGTGGTTGGTAGATTTATATATGTGCAGGATGGATCCAGACAGGAAAATTTCCTGGCCCTGCACAGTGAGCCGACCTTTGTCGTAGATTATGTCAACGGTGAATAATTTCGAGAAGTGTATTTTTATGAAACAGTAAAAATACGCAAACTGCTAGCAAAAAGATAAATAGACATTGTTTTGATAAATATTTTACTGTTGTCAATTTAGGACTCCAGGTAAAATTCTCCGTTTAAGGAGAATATTTGATTGTTTTGAAACCAGCATAGACAAGGTCAAATAATGTGGACTTTGGAATTATGAAAACAATGTGGCAGGATATGTTGTAATCGCTAATATGAAAAACAGAAACTATTAGTGGTAAGCAATCGGTCGAGAATGAAGTTTTGAATCTAGACTGAGAAAGACAAAGAAAACCGGACGAGCGCGGTCCTTTGACCCTTCGAAGCGTGTTTGCTGTCACCTTTGATTATACTTCCAATTTAACGACACGTCACCTGATGAAAGATTAAATTAAGTGGATATTTTTTTATATAAACTTTGTCCGTCGTTATGTTTCTGACCGATCATCATCCTTGGCTGTAGGCATGGCGTATCTGACTACCGGGCCGATCCGTGCAATTATAATGAAAATCTGGGCAAGGAAAAATGTATTTGTCAGAAATCAAACTAAACAATTCACAAAGAAAGAAAGAAAGAAAGAAAGAAAGAAAAAGAAAATATCCGAATGAACGCAGTAAAAATCTGTTTGTTTATTTATTAATTTTGGGAGAAAAAATTGGTTATACTCAGAAAGTCCGAACCTGATTTCCTGTTCATGTTCTGTGCCTAATTTCCATTGAAATAGCCGAAAAAATCCGTAAAAATCATAGTGAAAATCCGGGCAACGAAAAATGTCTTTAAGGAGAATATTTGATTGTTTTGAAACCAGCATAGACAAGGTCAAATAATGTGGACTTTGGAATTATGAAAACAATGTGGCAGGATATGTTGTAATCGCTAATATGAAAAACAGAAACTATTAGTGGTAAGCAATCGGTCGAGAATGAAGTTTTGAATCTAGACTGAGAAAGACAAAGAAAACCGGACGAGCGCGGTCCTTTGACCCTTCGAAGCGTGTTTGCTGTCACCTTTGATTATACTTCCAATTTAACGACACGTCACCTGATGAAAGATTAAATTAAGTGGATATTTTTTTAATATAAACTTTGTCCGTCGTTCTGTTTCTGACCGATCATCGTCCTTGGCTGTAGGCATGGCGTATCTGACTACCGGGCCCACCGGGCACGGGTCCGGGCCGATCCGTGCAATTATAATGAAAATCTGGGCAAGGAAAAATGTATTTGTCAGAAATCAAACTAAACAATTCACAAAGAAAGAAAGAAAGAAAGAAAGAAAGAAAAACGAAGAAAACATCCGAATGAACGCAGTAAAAATCTGTTTATTTATTAATTTTGGGAGAAATGATTCGTTATACTCAGAAAGTCCGAACCCGATTTCCTGCTTTCGTTCACGTTCTGTGCCTAATTTCTATTGGAATAGCCGAAAAAATCCGCAAAAATCATAGTTTCTGGAAACAGATGACACTGACGACGTAATCACATTGTCAGCTAATAGATCCGGGCAATTTTCTCTGTGTCCGGTGTTTTTTCAGCTCTAGGTATACCAAACATATCACCGATATATACCATTGTTCGATTTGGTGCCCGTTGAATTGCTTTGTTTTTTTTTTTAAAGGAACCTGTGACAGTATAAAATGAAAACTGGACGAGTGTGGTAAAGAACGATATCCAAGACAGGTAGGTGATATTTTTAGAGTATCTATGTGTGCTCTTCCGTGTTTTCGTTACAAGAAAACTGCTGGTTTCTAAAAAAAATACTGTGGCACAACATAATTTTTGCAGTGTGTGCAGAGTCTGGCCCTGTAGAAAGGGGGTATTTTTTCGGATGTTTTGAAGAGGGGATTGAGCATACGTAGAAATTAAAGTTGAAAGAAAAAGAGGATGCAATAGATAGAGGAAGTGGATTTGAGGGAAAAGATAAGTCGTTGTAAAACCTTACAACTTTTTTCGGGCTCCTCCACTGGTTATGCTTGGTTTCAGCCCCATTCAGTTGTAGGCAGATAAAAGACATCATTGGAATTACCTCATATCGCCGTTTTATAAGAATAACATAAAGAAAGCCGCGATAATTGAGTTGTGAGATTAATTTGGGGTATTATAAGAACCTCAGGGAAAGAAAGTTAGACATACACTACCGGCCATAATTACTAGGTCAACCCAGTGATTTAAAAAATGATGTATTTCATGCGATTTTTTTAGTATTTATTGCCAAGTGAATAATTGTAAATGAAAAGAGAATAGTCCTTTTGTTATTATTACTTTGCAAAATTTTACAAGGCAAATAGCGACAATTTACCCATCGCACTCTGTAGATTTGCTTTAATTGGAGTAGATAGACCTATCTATCGCCCGGTTCACACTCCACCCACGTCTATTGAACAGGTTAAGAGGCTCATCCCTTGTTTCCTGTTTAGGATGTGGTTTCCGGCTTTCTCTTTTCCGATCTTTTCACCATTACGTAGCCCCCTGCACATCAGTGGCGTTACCGCCTTGCTCGGTGTGATACAATTAAAATATATATATATATATACTACCGGCCATAATTATTAGGTCACCCCAGTGTTTTAAAAAATGATGTATTTCATGCGATTTTTTAGTATTTATTGCCAAGTCAATTTATTGTAAATAAAAATAGAATGGTTCTTTTGTTAACATTTCACAATAACATGTGCATAAAATGAATTTATAAATATTTAATAATAACCTATATTGCAGTTTCATCAATGAAAGAATGAAGAAAATTTAGGCTGATTTCGATGAGATCATCTTTGCTTTCTTGCCTTGTAAAATGTTGTAATTATAACAAGAGAACCATTTTATTATCAGTTAGCAATAAATACTAAAAATAGTATTAAATACATAATTTCTTTAAAAAAACCTGGGGTTGCCTAATAATTATGGCAGGTAGTGTACGTGGAAAGACCTTTGGTATATCTTTTTTTCTTCTCCCATTGGTTGTTGTTTTCTCAAGCAGACTTAAAAAATTTTATGCACTGCAATAAATAGAAGTTTTCCTGCCCAATAATCGTATTTTTGAGATTTAAGAATTCCGTGGGTAATGAAATCTCGAGCAGAAGTTCAAATGGATATGCGAAAGTCATTTATTTGAATATTTGGGGGCAAAATACTTTCATGGTAGGTGTTCTCATTAACCTTCTGTCATGGTACCTAGAATTTCTTAATTTAGGCACAACATCATTTTTCTAATGACGTGGATATTGTCTCGGAACGAAAAATCGGAGAGCCGAATTCGAAATCCATTTGAATTTGTTGCATTCATTTATACACAACTACCCTTAGGAAAGGTATGAATCCATCTCTTCTCTCTCCAGCTAGAGGTTATTTTGGGATCTGTCGCCCTGGTTAGCAACCAGTCTAGCGTAAGAATTATTCGCGACCTACCGCGGGAAAATTATCTGCCTAGTCAGTCATGTCACTTTCGAGACATGAGCTCACAAGCTTGTATCCTGTACGGCACTTACTTGACTGATAACGTTGTGGTGTAATGGATATCGAACAGTAATTAGAAATCAGAGATTCGAGTTCGAATTCCATTTGTATTCGTTGCACTCACTTATGCTCAAATACCCTTGGGAAAGGTTTTAATTCATCTCTTCTCCCTCCATCTGGGATGTGAATAGAAGGACACATTGGGTTATATAGTCTTGGTTGCCAACCAGTCTACCGCAGAAATACCGCGGGAATATCTTCTTAATCGGTCATGTCTCTTTAAAGAAGAAATTGCCCAAGCGTGGATCATGAATGGCACTTGCTTGACTGACTTGACTATCAGAAGAGATTCGGTTCTATGGTCTTGGTTGGCAAACAGTCAACTGTAAAATAAAAAATTGCAACTTACTTAAGAAAAAGCTTCTGCCAAGATAATCATGTATCGATGGAGACATAATCGCTTAAGCCTGTATCACGTATGGCACAAAAAACATTATTGGTTCTCGCATCTAATAGGAGTTAAATAACAGAACAAATATGTTTGGTAGCCATGGTTGGCAAACAGTCAACCGCAGAAAGAAATGGCAACTTGCTTCAGAAAATATTCTGCCTAGTTAATCATGGATCGGTAGAGACATGATGGCCCAAGCGTGTATCACGTATGGCACTAAACTAACTTTATTGGTTCTCGCATCTAATAGGAGTTCAATAACAGAACAAATATGTTTGGTAGCCATGGTTGGCAAACAGTCAACCGCAGAAAGAATGGCAAATTGCTTCAGAAAAATATTCTGCCTAGTTAATCATGGATCGGTAGAGACATGATCGCCCAAGCGTGTATCACTTATGGCACTAAAGTAACTTTATTGCTTCTCCCATCTAATAGGAGTGAAATAACAAAACAAATATGTTTGGTAGCCATGGTTGGTAAACAGTCAACCGCAGAAAGAATGGCAACTTGCTTCAAAGATTATTCTGCCTAGTTAATCATGGATCGGTAGAGACATGATCGCCCAAGCGTGTATCACGTATGATACTAAACTAACTTTATTGGTTCTCGCATCTAATAAGAGTTAAATAACAGAACAAATATGTTTGGTAGCCATGGTTGGTAAACAGTCAACCGCAGAAAGAAATGGCAACTTGCTTCAGAAAATATTCTGCCTAGTTAATCATGGATCGGTAGAGACATGATCGCCCAAGCGTGTATCACGTATGGTACTAAACTAACTTTATTGGTTCTCACATCTAATAGGAGTTAAATAACAGAACAAATATGTTTGGTAGCCATGGTTGGTAAACAGTCAACCGCAGAAAGAAATGGCAACTTGCTTCAAAGATTATTCTGCCTAGTTAATCATGGATCGGTAGAGACATGATCGTCCAAGCGTGTATCACGTATGATACTAAAGTAACTTTATTGGTTCTCGCATCTAATAAGAGTTAAATAACAGAACAAATATGTTTGGTAGCCATGGTTGCTAAACAGTCAACCGCAGAAAGAAATGGCAACTTGCTTCAGAAAATATTCTGCCTAGTTAATCATGGATCGGTAGAGACATGATCGCCCAAGCGTGTATCACGTAAGGCACTATACTAACTTTATTGGTTCTCGCATCTAATAGGAGTTAAATAACAGAACAAATATGTTTGGTAGCCATGGTTGGTAAACAGTCAACCGCAGAAAGAAATGGCAACTTGCTTCAAAAATTATTCTGCCTAGTTAATCATGGATCGGTAGAGACATGATCGCCCAAGCGTGTATCACGTATGGTACTAAACTAACTTTATTGGTTCTCACATCTAATAGGAGTTAAATAACAGAACAAATATGTTTGGTAGCCATGGTTGGTAAACAGTCAACCGCAGAAAGAAATGGCAACTTGCTTCAAAGATTATTCTGCCTAGTTAATCATGGATCGGTAGAGACATGATCGCCCAAGCGTGTATCACGTATGGTACTAAACTAACTTTATTGGTTCTCGCATCTAATAGGAGTTAAATAACAGAACAAATATGTTTGGTAGCCATGGTTGGTAAACAGTCAACCGCAGAAAGAAATGGCAACTTGCTTCAGAAAATATTCTGCCTAGTTAATAATGGATCGGTAGAGACATGATCGCCCAAGCGTGTATCACGTAAGGCACTATACTAACTTTATTGGTTCTCTCATCTAATAGGAGTTAAATAACAGAACAAATATGTTTGGTAGCCATGGTTGGTAAACAGTCAACCGCAGAAAGAAATGGCAACTTGCTTCAGAAAATATTCTGCCTAGTTAATAATGGATCGGTAGAGACATGATCGCCCAAGCGTGTATCACGTATGGCACTAAACTAACTTTATTGCTTCTCACACCTACTACGAGTGGAATAACAGAACATGATTGTGTTTTGTAGCCTTGTTTTGGAAACAGTCTAACCCAGAATGAAATAACAACATACTGTGGGATAAGTTTCTGCTTAGTCACTCATGGATCGGTAGAGACATGATCGCCCAAACGTGTATCACGTTTGGCACTTAGCTAACTTTATTTTTTCTCCTATCTACTATGAATTGAATAACAGAGCAGATTGAGTTTTGTAGCCTTGGTGGGCAAACAGTGAACCGCAGAAATAAATGGCAACTTGTGCCTGGAAAATCTTCCGCCTAGTCAATCATGGATCGAATGAGACGCGATTGCCTGCGCGTGTATCACGTAAGGCACTTAACTGACTGACTGAATAGATTGGCAGCAATGTGTCATCGTTTTACAGTTGGCTAGATGAAATACCAAATTCTATGCGGAAAGTTTCGTTTATTGCACTTCTCGATCGTAAGACTCTCTTCGGTCTGCTTTCTTGCCCGTCAACTAAAACCTTCAAAATTGAAATGGTATTTTCTGTCTTCCAGTTTTTTATTGACACTTATTTTAATAGTGTTTTTCGTATATTCTCTTTACTTTGCTTTAGACAAAACGCTTAAAAAATTTCACGCAATAAATGGCTAAAGGAATACAAAAATTTAAAAGCACAGTAAGTTTCATTTGGGAACATATGGCCATGTTAAATGGACAAAAATCTGATCAATATACTGTCATATATATAACCCCAGAATGTATTATGTTTATTTCTGGCCCAAAATTCCTGGATATTTTAGATGGAAATTGCTTTTAAAATGAAAAGCTTTATCTATTCAGATTCTACGATTAAAAGCAGAAATGACTGCGGGTCGAAGTCGTCGAAGCGTAATATGCTATCAGCAGAGCGCGTTCACATTCCGCACGAGTTCATTTTGAAAAAGTTAAACCCAAAGCATCTGCCCCAGCTACAGGTTAAATAACAAGGTAGAATGCGTTCAATACCTTTGCGTGGAAACCAGGCGAAGAGAAGAAACTCGCCGAGTTTAAACCTCAGTGTGAATGAAGGTACAAAATTTGCACAAGTTTCCCCCCACGGTAATCAAATCATATGCGTGGGTAGTTTGGGAGCCATATTCTAAAGCGAAAATCGACGCATATATATATATATATATATATATATATATATCTGTGTGATTGTTGTAGGAAATAACTTGTCAAAATTTCAGGAACATATGTACGCTAAAATTGTTAAACAGAGGTAAAAAATTAATTTAATTTTTACGATTATCTGTTTGCTCTCGCTCTCTCTCTCTCTCTCTCTATATATATATATATATATATATATTGTACAAATTTCATTGCTAATCATGCATTAATTTTTAAGTAATACACATATTTCTATCTTTCCGTTCCTTATATTATTGACGCTAATATATATATATATATATATGTGTGTGTGTGTGTGTGTGTGTGTATACATATATATGTATTCAGTATCTATAGATGCATGTTTGCAGTATGTATGTATTATACGCTAAAAGTCTGCCTCCTTCTACCGAGCGCCCATAGCTCAGATGTAGAATCGCCGACTGACGCCAATTCAGTCAGGTTTCAATCCTGGGTTTAAACAATCTTATGGTTAACCGTACTGATGAGCTGTGATACAGCGAAACAGATCTGTCTGCATATGACTATATATATATATATATATATATATATATATATAGTACGTAGATAGATACTGCGTTTCTGATTGAGGGGCCACATTTTTACTACTGATTGTAATTTAACGAAATTATTAGATAATAATGGTAACATGTATATACACCTACTCTGTAAATTTTGCTAACATTCGAGAAAAGGTACAGAACTTACTGGCATTTATCTAATTTCTTTTAAATTATTAGTGTGTGAGATTATTAGCGTATTATTATAAAACCCCTGCAAAAAAGAAAATACCATCTTAATTGCTTTATTTAGATATTTTTATGGATATACCCTGTAACTGATGAAATTAAATCAAAATTAAGAAGTAAACAGAGTTGTAAAAAAGGAGTGTGGATTTGGTTGAAAACGGATCCTTTTTTTTAATGACTTGGAAAATGCACTCTATTTTTTATTTATTCCGTGGTCTGTATATAGGTGCGGTCATCATTTAAAAGGGATTATAATTTTTCAGTGTAGACGTCTGTGTCCATTATACATGGAATAAAAAATTCCAACAAAACAGTGAAAAATCTATTAAAAAATGAAAAAAAGTCATACTCTAAATTATTAGAATATCACCCCACTATACACACGTAATATGGCTTAGCCAAAACTTATAAACCAAACATTCCCATTAGACTTATTATATCTGACATCACTAGTGCTCCCAATAAATTAGCTAGAGCAATCAGTAAAATACTTACACCATTCCCAGGCACGATTAACACTACACATATCAGACACTCAGGCAACTTACTCCATCAAATTAGAAATATTAATAGGATTAACTTATCTATGGGAAGTTTGATTATAAAATCACTCTGTAGTAACATACCCGTTAAAAATGTCGAAACCTTCTTAGAAAGTATATAAAAAAATCCTAAGTAAATTTCCCCCTAACTATCAAAAAAGTCATAAAAATATGTACATTAATCACTAGGTACTAATCTGGCGGCTCGACTGCAGCCACTTCCCCATCGTCGAAATGTGGCCTCCCTTTGTCTGTTCTATAAATACTTTCATGGCTTCTGCTCAGACGAACTTAAGTCACTGATGCCTCCTCAACAGGTGTTTACTCGTGCAACCAGACTGGCAACTGGGTCCCACCCATTCACAGTCAGGTTAGCCAAATGCAGACGACAGTTCTACTCCTGCAGCTTCTTCTCTCGCACTTCCCGCCTGTGGAACTCACTCCCGTATTCTTGCTTTCCTGACGGCTACAACCTCCAGAAATTTAAATGCAAAGTCAATACTCATCTACTAACCACTGGACTCTAGCTCTCTCCCCACCCCTGTATAACCTTCCCTTTCTCTCCACCTGTGTATCTGTTATCGCAACTGCTTTCTCAGCTTTCTATTGTTCCTTTCTAACTAGGTTGTACTCCTCACTCTTTTCTATTTATCTTTCTACATTTATGTAGCCCCCTGCACATCAGTGGCGTTTCCGCCTTGCTCGGGGTGAAATGATTAAAAACAAAAAACAAAAAAACTAACCATTCACACCCTGATTGAGCACTCTGGAAGAATGGTAGACTTTGAAAAACAGTAACTACTCTGGCATCGCTCATTCAGTAATAAATTAGAGCGCTATTGGGCGTGTATAATGATAATATACACTCTCAAAGATATGCCTTATTCTACCGAGAGCCCATACCCCAAAGGTAGAATCGCCGACTGATGCCAATTTGGTTGGGTTACAATACTGTGTTAAAAGTAATCGGAGTCTAACGGTACTGATGAGCTGTGATGCAGCGAAACATATCTGTCTGCAGATGACTATATATATATATATATATATATATATATATATATATATAGCTTTTGCGATTGGGAACATACTATACTACTGCTAATTTTTTGGATTTGTTTTTTTTTTTATTCTGAATATAGATTATGTAGAAATCGTCTCAATGTTTTATATGTACGAGTGCTTTCGGCTATCCTTTGAGGCATTAGCAAAGATGAGTTTTATTTTATTTTTTGGTGAAATATGGATCCATATGTGGGTATGTTGTGTGTTTATGTGTTGAATATCTTTCGGAGTGTGTGAGAGTGAGGTATAATTTATTCTCAGAAATCTGTAAAATCAAACTCCTGTCTTTTCATGTTCTTATGTTTTCTTCTGATATTCATATATTTAATATACTTACAGACTTACACACAGCCACGCACACGCACACGCACACACACACATATATATGTATAGTGTTGTGTTATAATAATGCTTAGCGTCAAAATCTGGGTCTAAGATATTCCAGGAACTTATTACTTAATTTATTTAGTAGCTAAATCTAAACATTACAGAGGAAAATGAGATAAATGTAATCGAAGCCCTGGCGAAAAACTTGTCATTTTAAACCATATCAAGAATCCTAATCTGCTTAATAAAAAAAGTGATTTCATGACCACATGATGTAATAGATAAAATACTTACTTAAATTCTTAGACCCAGATTGATATAAACTCCTCCATACGTTTGCCTCTTTCTCTTCCTCTTCCTTCATTACTTCGTCTTTCTTTCTTTCTTTCTTTCTTTTTACCGCAATTTTACTTTTAATAATTATGAATTAAATCCCTTTAACTTTTGCTACAAATACTTTTTAATTTTAAATTTTAAATCTAAATTTATATTTTCAATTTTATTTCATTATATTTTTTATTTTTATTTAAAATTTCAAAGTTTTATCTATGTATATTTAAATATTTACGTAGAGTTTATATATATATATATATATATATATATATATATACAACCGGCCATAATTATTAGGCTACCCCAGTTTTAAAACGATGATATATTTCATACTATTTTTAGTATTTATTGCCAAGTAGATAATTGTAAATTAAAATAGAATAGTTCTTTTGTTATTACTTTGCAAAATTTTACAAGGCAAATAGCGACAATTTACCCATCGCTCCCTGTAGATTTGATATATATATATATATATACAACCGGCCATAATTTTTAGGCTACACCAGTTTCAAAACGATGATATATTTCGTACTATTTTTAGTATTTATTTCCAAGTAGATAATTCTAACTGAAAATAGAATAGTTCTTTTGTTATTACTTTGCGAAATTTTACAAGGCAGCCAGTAATCGTTTGCTTTGGCCAGCCAAAGAGAAGAAGAGTCTGGTCTATGTAACCTATGCCTTTTAGAAATAACTTGTCATTTTAAATTTTACCAACAATCCTAAATTGCTTAATAAAAAAAGTGATTTAATGACCACATGCTGTCATAGATAAAATACTTACTTAAATTCTTAAACCCAGATGGATAAAGACCCCTCTTTACTTTTGCCTATTTCTTTCTTTCTATCAATCAGGGCAAAAGATATTCCAGGCAATAACTGGGGATTTGTTACAAGTTCTGGGTGATAATTTGGTTCTTGTTACATCTTTTTGTCTGATGACGAAGTAATGATTTCGAAACATAGAAATTTCCGTGTCGCAATGTAAACTATATTAATTTTGAATAAAATCAAATTTAATATATATATATATATATATATATATATATATTAAAAAGCAATCGGAGTCTAACCGTACTGATGAGCTGTGATACAGCGAAACAGATCTGTCTGCGGATGACAATATTTACGCTCTCACGTCCTGATTGAGCACTCTGAAAGAATGGTAGATTTTGAAAAACAGTAGCTACTCTGGCGTGTACGCATCGCTCATTCAGTAAAATGAATTAGATCACTCTAGATTTTGGGCGCGTATAATGATAATATATGCGCTAAAAAGTCTGGCTTCTTCCACCGAACTCCCATAGACCAGAGCTAGAATCGCCGACTGACGCCAATTCAGTCGGGTTTCAATCCTGGGTTAAAAAGCAATCGGAGTCTAACCGTACTGATGAGCTGTGATACAGCAAAACAGATCTGTCTGCGGATGACAATATATATATATATATATATATATATATATATATATATAGGGGTGTGCGCTACAATCCGGACTAATTTTAACTTGGCATAAAATAACAACCATATTAAATATATCTTTTTGTTTTTTTTCCTTCCTTCAATCCTGGGTAAAAAGCAATCGGCTGTCTAACCGTACTGATAAGCTGTGATATAACGAAACAGATCTGTCTGCAGATGACTATATATATATATATATATATATATATATATATAGATAGATAGATAGAATGGCAAAGAAGTTATGAATGCGCATCGTTTAAATTCAAACGAATTATGACGTTTTCATCCATGGTTGTGTTAACCTAAGAGGTATTTATTCATGTGAATGAAAACGTCATAATTTGTTTGAATTTAAACAGTGCGCGTTCATTAATTCCCTGCCACGTGAACGTTCAAATAAAACACCGTTACAAGAGCGTTCTTAAAAAGAAAAACGGTAAAAAGTAAAATCAATTATTAAAAATCGCCTGAAGACACCACTCATGGTAGAAACCTGGGTAGTGAAATAACTCGTTTCAAAATGGAAAATATTCAAAAGTTCTTCAATATAATTGTATAGAACACTTTTTAATACAAATGTGTACTTCTCTATTCCGATTAGGACCAAAAACTAACAATTATATATATATATATATATATATATATATATATATATATATTAATTAGAGAAAATTTTCAAAATTCAAAGGTGTCAGATGTACATTTCGACATATAATCTCTAATAGAGATTCTACGTTACGTAGAATCTCTATTAGAGATTTTCTCTAATTTATATTGGCTCTGTATTCTTAATACATTGAGCTCTCTGCCTGCATCACTTTTTAATGTTAAAATTTTTTAATATAGATTAGGATCAGGTTCTTGGAATTTACCTTCCTACTCTTCCACTTCGGATTAAAGAAAAACAATATATATATATATATATATATATATATATATATATGTGTGTGTGTGTGTGTGTGTGTGTGTGTGTGTGGCATGACAGCTAAAAATGATCCAGCAACATTTTCTAGCTGCAAGGTATGCTTAGAATTTGACATTAGGTTAAGACAAAGGGGAAGTGACCGATGTCAAGATTCCGGTTGACCAAACAAAACAATGTCTGTTCTCTATTCATTGTACACAAACTTTTCCTTTAGGTACACTGTTCCGTGCACTGCAATTGAATGCAGAAAAAATACATTTTTATTACCCTGAAGACATTCTTCGAACAAAACTTGTGGATCTGGTGCATAACATAAAATGCCTGAAGGCAGCCGTCCATATCTTTTAGAATTTGATCAAGATTTTATTATTATTATTATTATTATTGTTACTATAGAAACCAGAATAGAAATGAAAATACTTCTTATTTTGCATTTAAACTTTGTGAACAACTTATTTTATCAAAATGACCTAAATTTCGTGCAGACGACATAGTCCATACTAATTTACATACGCACACAAATGCATATATACATATCTCACAATGGAAATATATCTATTATTTTTAGGTTTATGAGTGCCTTCAATTCAATGTTATGATCTTATACGAATAAAGATATTTTCTATACGCATAAAGGTAATGATATATTCTTATAAGCATAAAGATATATGCATAAAGATATCGACATTATATATATAGAAATGCCACTGATGAGCGGGGGGGCTACATCACTGTAAAAAGATTAATTAGAAAAGAGTGAGGAGTACAAACTAGTTAGAAAGGAGCAATAGAAAGCTGAGAATGCAGGTGCGATGACAGATACATAGGTGGAGAGAAAGGGAAGGATATACGGGGGTGGGGAAAGAGCTAGAGTCCAGTGATTAATAGATGAGTATTGACATTGCATTAAAATTTCTGGAGGTTGTAGCCGTCAGGAAAGCAAGCATACGGGAGCGAGTTCCACAGGCGGGAAGTGCGAGAGAAGAAACTGCAGGAGTAGAAACGTCGTCTGCATTTGGGTAACCTGACTGTGAAAGGGTGGGACCCAGTTGCCAGTCTGGTTGCACGAGTAAACACCTGTTGAGCAGGCACCAGTGACTTAAGTTCGCCCGAGCAGAAGCGATGAAAGTATTTATAGAACAGACAAAGGGAGGCCACATTTCGACGGTGGGGAAGTGGCTGCAGTTGAGCCGCCAAATCAGTCAGTACCTATGACATTACAGACTCTCCTTTGGAGCCTGTCAAGAACACTGAGGAGAACGGCAGGGGCGCCTGACCATAAATGGCAGCAGTACTCCATGCACGGACAGATGGTTGACCTGTATAGATGCAGGATGGATTCAGGTGGAAAAAACATCCTGGATCGACATAGTGACCCAACCTTCTTAGCAGTAGATTTCGCTATGGATTCAATATAGTGGTTCCATTTGAGGTCTGAGGAGAGGGTAAGGCCGAGGAGGCGTAGTGTATTGCTCTCAGGGAGAATCGCTTGGTCCATGCTTATGGGAGGCAGGAGGGGTTGCCTGTAATGGTTGACAGACAACAGCTTGGTCTTAGACGCATTGAAGTTGACAAGCCACTTCTTGCCCCAGTTCAGCGCAGAGTGTAGATCCCGTTCAAGGTCAGCAGCGAGATTATGTCTGTCCGCCACGACATGTTTCTTACTGGTGCGGGTGTATATTGTAGTGTCGTCTGCGTAGAT
>JBBBDQ010000795.1:1950000-1967500 GCA_037127315.1 Ascarosepion bandense | reverse complement strand
TATGACTTTTATTGTACTTAAAGCAACACATCTCCAATTAATTGAAAAAATTAGTCACGTTATATCTATTTATAATTACTCTGATCCTTTCAGTGTTCCAAAAAACAAGTTATATATTATACATCTATTTTCTGATGTTAAGATGAAATTCATCAAGAATGTGCCGTGGCTTGTATTTTTTGTTTCACACCTAAGTACTGTTGATCTTACCCAAGATCATTTTCCGGTGTACAAAGACAAAATTATTGCAATTGCGATTAAATCTGATCTCCTTTGTGATAGTGATTTTCAAAAAATAACGCGCCTTCTATGATTAATTTCATCTTGACATTAAGAACCCGATTAGCCAACTGTAAAGTATCAGTATAAAATATGTAGACACACTATGCCTATATTATTCAATAATATATATATGTATATATATATTTGTGTATTTAGGCAGCAAATTTTCTTTTAGACATGTCAGATTAAATAAACTGCAAATATCGGGTCTCTTTATTTTTAATAAAATCGGTTCATTCTCACGGATACCCAAGTACATTCAAACTTTTTCCGAGATCACCAGCAATATAATATTTTTATACATGTGTGCATTCCCATAGGTAAATTTATTAATTCACATGACACATATATATATATATATATATATATATATATATAATCATATCACCCCGAGCAAGGCGGTAAAGCCACTGATGTGCAGGGGGCTACATAGGAGTGGAAACATTGGAAAAGCGAAAGCCGGAAACCACATCCTAAACAGGGAACAAGGGATGAGCCTCTTGACCTGTTCAATAGACGAGGGTGGAGTGTCAACCGGGCGATAGTTTAGTCTATCTACTCCAATTGAAAAAAGAAGTGAGAAGATTGGAAAAGAGAAAACCGGGAACCGCATCCTAAACAGGGAACAAGGGATGAGCCTCTTCACCTGTTCAATTGACGTGGTTGGAGTGTGAACCGGGCGATAGCTTAGTCTATCTACTCCAATATATATATATATATATATATATATATATATTTAAAATTTTTGTATTTACGCAACATATTTTCTTTTAGGCATGTCAGATTAAATAAATCTGCCAAACATAGTGTTTGCTTATTTTTAATAAAATCCGTTCATATTCACGGATAATCTTTCGCGTATTATAATTGAAAGATGTAAGAAACGAGCTTTAACATTGACAGATGTCATTATCATTCATTTCTCAAGGTATCCAAGTACATTCAATCTCTTTCCGAGATTATCTTCAGGTGTGGGAGTTATTGAAAATACTTGGGTACCTTGAGAAAGGAATGATAATTATATCTGTCAAATTTACAGCTCATTTATGACATCTTTTAATTATAATACGCGAAAGATTATCCTTGAGTATGAACAGATTCTATTAAAAACAAGCAGACACAATGTTTGCAACTTATTTAATCTGACACGTATATATATATATGTAAATCTAAGCATGAGCCAATAAACCTACCACGGTTTCACCCTACGGTTCTTCTTCGTATTGAACGCATTAGTGTTAGGGTTTTCCTCTTGGGGTTTTTTCTTTCTTACTAGTGCTTGACTTTTTGTTCATGTACTTCGCTTGTTTCTTTTTATACTTCCCCCTCTTTTCTCTCCGAGTTCGTCCTCGGTGGATTGTTCAAGACGATTTAAACTATAGCTTAATTAGTACTAGTTTTGGCAGAGTTAGTTCTGTTACTATTGGTATTGTAATTACTATAGTTAAAGATTATATATATATATATATATATATATATATATTATAACATACAATGTGTGTTAGCACGTGCAATATCCTGTCTTCATCAGCCTCCGACCAGGGGTGATGTCACGGTTTCGGTTTCGGTTTCGGTGGCTTTGGCGGGATCGCCACCCTTGGCGCCACCAGCAGCGTTTGCCACCAGGCAGTGTATGAAGATAAACTTGTTGATTGTCCCTCTTGTATATTCTCATAAATACGTAAATAAAACGATTATAGTTAATGATATATATATATATATATATATATATATATATATATATATATATATGCATGCATGCATACATACATACTTACATATATTTATATATACGTTTCTCGAGTGGCAATGAATTGTTCAGAAGATTTTGACAAAGAGCAGCATTACCCAGGATCGATACCACCAGATTTTCCAGATCGGACTCCTTTCGACTTTTTTCTCTTTCTAAAATTGAAATCCTAGATAAAAGGAAGAAAATATCAAGTCGCCGAGTAAATCCAATTGAATGCTAAAAGGCCACTGATCGCTACCCATAAAAAAGCGACAGCAGGAATGTTTATATCAACAGAAACGTCGTCGGATTACTGTGGTTTCAGCAGAGATTAATCGAAAGAGATTAAATACCGAATTGATATGCGTTATAGTTTTTCATTTTTATTGTACCAGCTTCGATATTTTTATCACACCTCGTATTAATACATAATTATTGTTAATTAATTTATCATCCAGAAAGATTATGCTTTATACGATATTATGAAGAACAGTTAGCAAAATCACAGGCAAATCTTTATCCAATCACTAACGTCCTTTAATATTTTGCAAACAAGTTACAAAGAATCATATGAACACGATCAAACCTGATTAAATTTGTTATCTTTGTAAACAAAAACTCCTATAAAGGGAAAACATGCATTATTAATTTATTGAATACCAAAATCAACGGTAGTGATTTCCTGTTTTTGCTAATGTTGCGTCACGCCTAAAAACTTAAGCACACACACACATTATATATATAATCGATTTCTATTTTCTCTTCAGTGATGTGCAATAATATGAATCTGTTTTCGGAGTGTAGGATGAACTTTGTTTGGCCATGAAAAATATTCTGTCATTTGTGATTGCATCAGATTTTTATCGCATCCAAACTATTTTCTTGACTGTCATAGTTTGCAATTGATCTTATTCAAAGGAAGCGTACAAAAATTTTAACCGCTGCATGAACGCATCGGTGAGAATTACGAAGAGAACACGGATGATGTTGGTGTCCGCATTTCAACTGTCAGTCGTGTGGCCTATGCAAAGAAGCAATCTAGATCCGTCGGGGCAAAACCTAAAAGATAATGCGGTCGAAAGAGAAAAAAACAACACCAAGAGAAGACGTATACGTGATCAGCGAAAGTGTAAAAGATCCTAGGAAGACATTATTCATTTTGTTTCAATTAATTTTCACAAGGGTGGAAGTTGAATCATTTTTTACCTTTACAAAGGAAATCCCGCGTTGCAGTTAAACAAATGGTGGGAGGAGAATGGTTTGGGAGTTTCCTTTCACCATACGGTCAGTTTTAGACCTAATGGAGTAACAGGGATACAAGAACGCCAAGAGACGACGTATACGTGATCAGAGAAATGGTGAAAGATCCTAGGATTATATTATAGCTTTTGTTTCAATTAATTTGCATAAGAGTGTATAGCATAGCAGGAGTTGTCTGGTACTTCCTGAAGCGAATGATTTTTTTTCGGCAGTAAACATCTCAAGTCCATTAAATAATTCTTTCTAGTCTTAATGGAATTTTTGATCCGAACTTAGATTACTTTGTGTTTTGGAATGTGGAAATTTAATATCAGGATGAAATTATTGTGCTAAGCATTTTTATTGTAACTTTTATAAGTTTTCTTGTTACTTGGTAAAGCTCTTTGATATTTTATTGCTCTTGGCATATATATATATTCATAGCAACGATGGTTTTCCTTAAGACATAAATGATATCCTCATCTTTTTTTCTTGACTCCGTGTGGAGCAAGAAAACAGGATAGGGGTTCGATGAAAAATAGATTTACGAGGTCGATGTGCCATTTCATGTCCAAATAGTTTTGATTTTCAGATATCTTTTTAATATTGTTAGACCTCAAGTATCTCGGATTTGTGAAGTTCGCGAAACTAAGAAATCTCGTTCGTTTGTCACTTTCCATGGATATACCTATAGAGTAACGAGAGGCTTTCGCCGTTTTGTTTGTGAGAAAGAGGTTTTAGAGTGGAAAATATAGCATCACCAACAAGAACACTGCGACGCTTTTGGACTGTGTAGAAAGTTGAAAATCTTTTTCAATTTCACAAAATCATTTTAAAAAACTTAATTATAGCGAATTAGTGAAGGTCCCCAAACTAAGGAATGTAGTTCGTCTGAAAATTTTCTATGGAAATAGCTATAAAGAAACGATAGGTTTTCGCTGTTTCGTCTGTGAGAAATATTTTTTTAAAATCATCTCACCCCAAGCAAAGCATTCTACTACCACTATTACTCAGTGGGTTACTGATATGGACCCAAAGTTGGGGCCACGGAAGGAAAACACGGAATACGGTGTAAAGGTAAAGAAAGATATATTAAACAGAAAGGTTACAAAGAATAGTGTAAGCGGAGCTTACTATCCAGTGGTGTCCAATATTGGTAGTCGTACGCGGATGCGCACCTCTGGTGCTACTACTTACATAATACTGGAAGAGTTCATGATGTAGGTAAGTATGGGTCTCATAACACCCCGCTTCCAAGAGTTTTCCTCTTTTTTCTTTTTGAAAGGAAAAAACAAAAGTAAAACTCTTAATACCTCTTCATTTTTGGATTCACGTCGAGTGGTTGAGTAAAATTTCTTTCTCCTTGGGCGTCGTATTTCCGGAGAGACTTGGCGCGTATCGCAATGTTCGAATATTACGTCGATCATCTCTTCACAGATATTTTGTGGTGATTTCTCAGATTCATTCAAACGGCATTTCCTGAGCTGGTTCATCTGGCATTTGTGGATGTTTTTAATACCTTGGACAATATAAACCAGTTCGCCAATTCTCTGCTTGGTTTTTCTTACTTCTAAAATGTAATGTTGTTTTTGTAAGCCTTAAAAAGGACTTTGTTGCCAGCATTGAAGATGGTTTTCTTGAATTTCGCTTTCCGTGGAATGAGTTTATTAAAAAGGGACTTGATTTTTCTTACAAACATTGCTTCTGCAGGTGAGCGTCCCATAGGCGTGTTAAGATTAGGGGTTATCCTATACACCTGCAGAAATTGTTGAAATGCTCTATCCGCCAGTGTGCCTTTTTTTAGAGCTCTTTTTAGGGTGTCCACGAACCTTTCGGCCTGGCCATTTGACCTGGGATGATACTAAGGCGTCGTAATGTGGTCCACTTGATACAACTTGCATAAGTCTCTGTATTCACTTGATGTGAATTGAATGCCATTATCTGTCACTACACAATCTACCACGCCAAAACGAGCGAATAGCTCGTGTGAAAATCCGACTGAGCAATAGTGGTAGTAGAATGCTTTGCTTGGGGTGAGATGATTAAAAAAAAATATTTCTCACAGACGAAACAGCGAAAACCTATCGTTTCTTTATAGCTATTTCCATAGAAAATTTTCAGACGAACTACATTCCTTAGTTTGGGGACCTTCACTAATTCGTTATAATTAAGTTTTTTAAAATGATTTTATGAAATTGAAAAAGATTTTCAACTTTCTACACAGTCCAAAAGCGTCGCAGCGTTCTTGTTGGTGATGCAATATTTTCCACTCTAGAACCTCTTTCTCACAAGCACAACGGCGAAAGCCTCTCGTTACTCTATAGGTATATCCATGGAAAGTGGTTGGTATTTTATATTGCTGGACCTCAGGCCATTTTGTGTGGCTATTCACAAAAATAAAGTAGTCCATGTTGTCTAGGAGCCCTGCAAAATCCACATGGATTCTCTGTCATAGATGGTCTGTGTTTGGCCATGGTTTGCACGTCGTGCTCGGAGAATCTGCTGCAAGCGCGCATCCCTTACAAGATTCTATCATGTCTGCTATATCTTTCTCTATATTTGGCTAATATACGCAGCAACGCATGAGGCTTTTCGTACGGCTCTTCCCCGGATGTCCCATATAAAAATCCTTGAGGATTTTTCTTTCTAGGCTATTTGGAATCACTACTCGGTCATAATACAGTAGAACATCCACACAAAGAGAGAAATCTTCAGGCACATTTTGGTCTTTGTTGCGAATTTTGTATTTATAATTTGGATGAATTCATTCTCTCGATACTCCTTTTTTATGTCGGCCAAAGTAACTGGGAGCTCTCTAATTGCATTTGTAATCATATCTTTGATTTCATAATTCGTCCTTAGTGTAGCAATGATGGAATGAGTCGTGATAAACTGTCCGCATGACAAATATTTTTAGATGTTAGGAACTCGATCTTGAAATTATAATTCAAGAAAGTCGTTCCCCCAACGAACTAGTCTATTCGCCATATATACCGGTAGGCCTTTCTTGGAACCAAAGATTGTTATTAGATGTTTATGGTCCGTTTGCAGTATGAATCGTCTTCTATGTAGGTATCGATGGAACTTAGTGACGGCGAATATTATCCCTAGAGCCTCTTATCTATTTGGGAATATTGCTTCTCTGATGGTAGTAAAAATCTAGATGCGTGTGCTATGGATTTCTGCGAACCATCTGGTAGTTTATGGAGAATGCAAGCACCGATGCTTTATGGTCTTGCATCACTTGCGACTATGATGTCGATATTAGGGTCGAAGTTGGTGAGGGAGAGATCCGAAGTAAGTGTTTTCTTGATCTTCTCGAATGTGTCTTGGCATTTAGGGGTTCATAACCATGCTTTATCCTTTTTTAAGTGTTCGTTGAGAGGTCGTCTCAAATTCTGCATGTTCATAATGAAACCTTGGTCAATTTAGCAAGTCCGAGGAAGCTTTGTAATGATTGAACATGTTTCTGATCGCATTAGCTCTTTCTGGATCCGGCCGACGACCGTCTCTATTTATAATGTGACCTAGGTACTTGATCTCTGGTAAGAAAGAGTCAAACTTTGCTTCCTTAACTTTTAGCCCGTATTCTTGTAACTTCTCGAATACGTTTTTTTATATGATTCCGGTGTTCTGCCATCGTTTTACTGGTTACCAGTATATCATCCAAATAGGCTGTTGCGTAGTCAAGGTCGGCCATGATAAAAAGATTGCAGGCGCAAACTTGACTCCAAAAGCCAGTCTGGTATATTTTTACAGACTTTTATGGGTGTTTATGCAGAGCAATGTTGAACTTTTTTCATCCACCTCTATCTGAAGGTATTCGTCTGAGAGGTCTATTTTGCAAAAAGAATTTCCGCTATTCAATCTGTTGAAGATTTCTTCAGGGCTTGGCATCGTTTAGCCCTGTGGAAAAATCTGCGCATACTCGTATTTCGTTGGATTTCTTTTTGACATAGACCGTAGGTGCTGCCCAATCGTTATAATTTATTTTTGATAAAATACTCGCTTGTTCAAGTCTATCTAATTCTTTGTTGATCTGCTTTAGAGCATCAAAGAGACATCCCGTTTCTTTTTAAAAAACGGACTTTGATCCATCCTTCACCTTGAACTTAGCTTTTAATTTAGTACATTTTCCAAGTCCGCCAGAGAAAAACCGAAGGAATTGTTGTTTGAGTTGCATTTTAAGATTTTCCGAATTGGACGTTGTACTTTGTATGTTTTGGCAAAAAGTACTCATTGGGCAATCCCATAGATTGAATTTTTCTATCCAATTGTTCCGAATGGGATATTCGAATTTTTTAGTACGTAAGCTTTCAGCTTTTGGGTAACTCCATTTAGTGTTACTGTAAGGATCACCTCGCCCAAGATGTTAATGTAACACCCCAACTGACGGTCCGAACAATTTTCTCCGGCGGCCGTTCTCCACGCTGTGATGTTTGCCGGGAGTTTGTTGAAAATGTCGGAGCCTCAAGCTGGGGGTACAAGATTAAACTATAAGGAAACAAACTTCTACAACTTGGATGAGTTGAAAGGATGCTTTATCTCGTTTAGAGTTAGCCTTTTCGGTTGGGGCAGGCGAATGTGACACACAGCTCTAACTCTAATTAATGGAGATCAACTAACCCGAACTGACCGAAACAAGACGAACGGAGATTCTACTTCACTCAAACGCCCGGCGGAACTCACTTTAAACTCACTAACTAACTTCTATTTATTTAAAATGAATCCGGAAATCCGGAAATGCTTTAGACCACCGGTGATAAACATTGGCGACTGTAAGTCTGAAATTTCAGTTATCTTTTTTTTTTTATCTTAATAAAGCTTCTGCCGGAAAATTCTTAATGTGTGGTCAAGATACAGTAAAACACAGCCTTTGACCTGGTCATTCGAAAACCCACCTCCTGAACTTTTATCTCTTGAACTTATCTCTTTATCACATTAAATCAATGAGTCAAATATTTACCGAAGGAGTGGTAGGATTTAAAACAGTAATCAGATACCCTTGTCTCTTCCACAATTTTCCTCATAAAAAAAAAAAAGCGTTTATTTATTTATTTTTTCCTCCTCTTTTTTTTACTTTTGTTAAATATGTTTTTAAACTATTTTCTATTCTTAACCATTTTCTATTTTAATCTATTATAATAAAATACATATACGCCTAGTTATCGTGTCACATTAATATTCTCGCCAGTTACGGATTTTGCTGTTTTATCCGTCTTTAATAAGGTCGGCTTGTTTAACTTTCGCCAGGTACGCCAGCTGATGATCGATAAGCCAGATCATGAATCGAGCTGGAATTTTATACAGTTATTGAAAATATCCACAGTCACATATTTTCTTAAATTCTTATCGACTAATTGGGCTTGCCTAATTTTTCTTTCGTGTTTCCTGGTTTTGTTCGCGTATCAGCACTGCGTTACCATTTTTATTGCAATTTTTGCAATATGTTTTCTTCTTGGATGAACAAAATTTCATCCAATGCCATTTTCCACAATGGTAACATGGTCCGGGACGTTTCTTTAGCCTATTCGTGTTTTGTTCATTGCGAGATTTAGAACATGACATTTGCCTTTTGTCTTTATGCGAGGAATAGAAAATTGAGTTGCTTTTCATTTTTCTAATCTGAGCCACACCTGATTCCTCGATCGTTTTTTAAGTCATGCTTGACAGAAATTACTCTTTGAAAATCCTCTGCCAATTTTGGGAGAGTCAATCCCTGTTTGTTTTCGAGTTTGGTAAGTACCCGACGTCTGATCTCGGCGTCTTCTACTGATACTAGACCTTGTGCGAATATTAAGCACTTAAATTCGTCGGCAGTCAGCTCGGCTAGTTTTAAGTCATTACAGATCTTGTTTACCATCGCTGCAAATGTTAGAAAATCTTGCTGGTTTTTCTTGACTGTGTTCAGGTATTTCAAATAATTGTGGAACAAGGTTATGTTAGGCCCAAATAGTTCCGAAAGGAGCTTAATAATCTCTGAAAAATTCAGGTCTGTATTTTTCTTTGGTAATATGTAATCTACGAAGCTACTATGTTCGATAGTTCCCAGTTTTCTTAAAAAACAGACGTACCTTTTTCTCGCTAGGCCATTGTTCACAGTTTACGTTGAAAAATATCTTCATAGCGCCTGTAAAAAGCCTCGAATGTTTTGTCTTTCTCTGGTACGTATTCGAATGTTTCAGTGTAAATTATTTGAATTCTATTTGTTGTTTATGTAATTTCATAAACAATTGTTGCTGTCTTTCGTCTAATTTTTGTTGGTAGAGTTGCTGTCTTTCTTCGCTTTTTTGTTATTGAAGTTTCTGTTCTGTTTGTTGGTCCAATTTGAGTAATCTTTCTTCCAATTTCTGCTGTCTTGCATCTGATTTTTGTTGGTAGTCTATCTCGACCTTTAACATTTGGACAATTATTTTTTTGGAATTCTTCCATATTTAGATAAAAAGAAATGACAGCGATTTTATAATATGTAGAATAAAGAGATGAAAAATCACACCAAACAGAAAGATAAAAAAAAATGACAGCAATTACTGTCGCCTTGAAAATCCGTGTACCAAGGGGAGGGTACACAAAATCTAGACAGATTTTTTTCCTTTTGTAAAAGAGAAAAAAAAATGGACGGACAATAAAATTAAGAACTACTTACTGGTTTAGATCTTTCGAGATACCGTTGTTCCGTTAATTTCAATGTGGCCATTTAAATATTCTCCACACTTATTTTCCCCTCTAGCAAGGAAAAGGGAAAAAAGTTTCTTGGTAGGCGCTCAAGACTTCATTTGCATAAGTATTTGCAATTAAGCAGGTTTGCTGGGGAACTTTTTAGAGGTGTGGGCAGAAGAATATCACTTAGACAGTAATAAATAAAATTCTTTTCTTCTTTTGGGAGAACGTTTTCTTTTCTTAGAAAAACTCACCTCGGCGAATTCGAGGGGAGGGTAATTTTATGCACGAGATTTGTAGGAATTCAAATCAATTCCATAACACTTTAAACACTTTGCTGAATTCGCAACTTGGTGAATAGTTGTTTTCGAACTTTAGTCAAACGTAGTACTTCGAGTTCTTCAGTTTAATCAGTTTGTTTTTGTACACAAGCTGGGTTTTTTGTCAGCAGTCGTTCTCAATGCTTTGTTGCGCGTCTTGAGTAACCTTGAATATTATTTTTAAAAGGTAGCTGTGTATTGTGTTGCGTTCGCTGATGTAGTAATGCCAGCTCAAATTCTAGTTCAACACTGTTGTGGGAACCAGTGGGGTTAAACGAAACTTTTGTCGCTACTGATGTGGTACTGGGCTTTTAGATTTTCGACGTGAGTGCGTGTCTCGAATCCTCGTCGCCACTGATGTGGACCCAAAGTTGGGGCCGCGGAAGGAAAACACGGAATACGGTGTAAAGGTAAAGAAAGATATATTAAACAGAAAGGTTACAAAGAATAGTGTAAGCGGAGCTTACTATCCAGTGGTGTCCAATATTGGTAGTCGTACGCGGCTGCGCACCTCTGGTGCTACTACTTACATAATACTGGAAGAGTTCATGATGTAGGTAAGTATGGGTCTCATAACACCCCGCTTCCAAGAGTTTTCCTCTTTTTTCTTTTTGAAAGGAAAAACAAAAGTAAAACCCTTCATTTTGGGATTCACGTCGAGTGATTGAGTAAATTTTCTCTTTCTCCTTGGGCGTCGTATTTCCGGAGAGACTTGGGGCGTATCAGAATTGCAATGTTCGAACATTACGTCAATCGGCTCTTCGCAGATATTTTTTGGTGATTTCTCAGATTCATTCAAACGGCATTTCCTGAGCTGGTTCATCTGGCGTTTGTGGATGTTTTTAGGTCCCTGGACAATATAGACCAGTTCGCCAATTCTCTTGATTTTTCCTACTTCTAAAATGTAATATTGTTTTTGTAAGTCTTAAAAAGGACTTTGTTGCCAGCATTGAAGTATTTCTTAGGAAGCGAGACGATTTTCTTGAACTTCGCTGGTGCTACTACTTACATGAATAGTGTAAGCGGAGCTTACTATCCAGTGGTGTCCGGTATTGGTAGTCGTACGCCGCTGCGCACCTCTGGTGCTACTACTTACATAATACTATAATTCACATAGTACTGGAAGTGTCCATGATGTAGGTAAGTATGGGTCTCACAACAGTTACATAGAGGAACGTGATGAGAAAGCAGGGTTAGTTATAGGAAATGTCTGGAGGAGAGTAATAGACGGATGAAGATACCGGAGATGGAGTGGAGTAGGTGAAAAAAAAATGCCTGAGAAAATGGATGCGAGTTAGTGTGCTAAGAGATGTCTATTTACCTTACATTTAAATTCCTGGAGATTGTATCTGTCGGGGAAGCCACGGCTATTGAATACAATCTATCCTACTATTTAAATCCTAACTGGTAAAATAAGATGGGTTCGTAGGTTTTCCAATAATATTTATACAGAAAAAATAAATTTGGCTGGAAAGCAAGAAGTTCTAAAAGCGAGAAAAGTAACTGTAAGTATAGAAGTTGTAATAATATGCGAATAAGAAAATAAAATTAATGAGAGTTAACAACAGATGAACTGAAATCATTAGGACAGTAAATAACTACTAATATTGCAATTAAATGTTTGAAGATCAAATTTATCTGGAAGCCAAAATGCGGGTAGAGACTTCAACATCTGAAAGAAGAAAGCTTTTTCAGTAAATCTGAGTAAAAGTTTTGTTTAACCCTCTAGGGCCATTCGTATCATATTTGATACAGTATTTCCCTATAAGGAAACATTTGGTATTTCCCTATAAGGAAACATTTGGTATTCATTGACTGAGCAGTCAGTACTGCTTTCATTTGAAATTTATAAAATATTTCTCTTAAAAAATTTTTCAGGAAAATATTTCTTTCAAGGTTTGTTTTCATACTGTATCAAATATGATACGAATGGCCCTAGAGGGTTAAGGCTTATACTGGGCATAAAGTGGGTTATCGGTTTTCTATTGTCATGAAGTAATAAACTGATCCCCCACTAATTACTACTTATTAATATAATATGATACGAATGGCCCTAGAGGGTTAACTGCAGATCAACCTCAGTGGGTTAATGCCAAAAAGGTAGGGTTTTAACGTATTTTGAATGTTTGCTTATAGTGAGAAGTATGGTTTAGTAAGATTTAGATTTAATTTTTGTTTCTTCTATTTTTGAATTCAAAAATGTATTGCTGGTAATAATGTTTTCCTTCAAAAATATTTTATGGCAATATTTTTTTCTTTCAAAAATGTATCGTTGGTAATATTTTTAATTCAAAGATTTATATTTTCTATAAAAGTCTGTTTTTATAATTTCAAAGTGTTTTGACCCAAGTTTGGGGGTTAACTATTTGCCCATAGCTGGGACCCTAACAGGTGCTACCACACTGGATCAGAGTGGACCTGGGAACAACAACAATTAAGAGATGGTTTCATGCTCCTCTTAACCTCTCAATCAGAGACCATGCTGCCGGATAGAGTTTACCGGCATACCCAGCACCCTGAGTAAATGAAAACATAATTAAGAAGAGAAAACAATAAAGGAAGAGTAGACAAGATGACAGTTTCGTAATGATGGACATTAAATTTAAGTTTTTAAAGACTAAAGTTGTTTGAAAATATGGAGTCGAAAAAGAGTTCTATATATGAGAGGTGCGGGAGAATAAGCTCTTAGTATTGTAACCATAATATCCATGGCAACCATGAAAAAAAGGCTTAAAAACGCTCATATCTATGGCAACCAACCAAAAAAGACTTAAAAACGCTCATGTCCAATGCAACCAAAGAAAGAGTCTTAAAAACGCCCATATCCATGGCAACTAACCAAAAATGACTTTAAAACGCTCATGTCCAGAGCAACCAAAATAGAATCTTAAAAATGCTCATATCCATGGCAACCAACAAAAAAAAATTTAAAATTCTCATGTTTATAGCAACCAAAAAAAGAGTCTTAAAAACGCTCATATCCATGGCAACCAACCAAAAATGACTTAAAAAACGATCATGTCCATAGCAACCAAAAAAGAGTCTTAAAAATGCTCATATCTATGGCAACCAACAAAAATAAAATTAAAAATGCTCATGTCTATAGAAACCAAACAAAGAGTCTTAAAAACGCTCATATCCATGACAACCAACCAAAAATGACTTAAAAAACGCTCATGTCCATAGCAACCAGGAAAAGAGTCTTAAAAATGCTCATATCCATGGCAACCAACCAAAAATGACTTAAAAACGATCATGTCTATAGCAACCAAACAAAGTCTTAAAAACGCTCATATCCACGGCAA
Organism: Ascarosepion bandense; assembly: GCA_037127315.1. NCBI lineage: Eukaryota > Metazoa > Mollusca > Cephalopoda > Sepiida > Sepiidae > Ascarosepion > Ascarosepion bandense. The sequence continues at coordinate 1,953,962 of JBBBDQ010000795.1, read as the reverse complement.
CGAAAACAAAACAAAACAGAAGAAGGCGCTCTGTGAAATGAAGATGACGGATTGTAACTAACAGACAAAAAGCTAACTAGAAATAATTTTTTTTTTGTAGAATATTGCCTTCTACACTGAAATAACTTTATTCCCTATTTGAACATTTAATTCACTTGGATATAAAAATAACTGTCTGGGATAACGCTTTCTATAATTTTCTTCTTTTTTGTGAACATTGAACTTAAAAATATATTTCCATCTAGTTACAAATTAAATTGTTTTCGTATTGTTACGATCGTCTTAATCAGTTATTTGGATAAATCGCAGCTATCTTTATTTTGCTGTTTTCTTTCTGTTAACCAAATTTTTGTCTGAATCCATGTTTATAGCCAAACCACATCCCTGAGCCAATCTAGGTATAGAATATCCGACGTAAAATATATTTTTTTATGACCCAGAAGCCGGTGTTATCAGAGGAAATTCGAGTACATTTCGAAGCTTCGCCCCAATCGTGACTTAATAGAACATACAGTTGTATCTAGCCAGTTCAACTGTAAATTTACGAATCTTTGCTGCCAATAGAGTATTACGTTTGAATTCATAAAGTTTGGGTATAGTAGCGGAAAGTTCATCTATATATCAATCTATCCATATGTTGGCGCTGAATATTCATAAAGGATGCATCAAAGAGAAAATATTTGGTAATTGTGTCTTTCTGATCCTTTTCGTTGAAGGAAACGTACGTCGAATTCTTGTTTGAGAAGAGAGAAAAGGGGCCACATGAAAATATAATCCAATTTTTTAAAAAAGATAGGAGAATTTCTATGAGCGGTCGACAATAAAATTATTTCAGAACTGGTATGATTTTCTGCATGCTTGCACAGAGCGAAAGGTTGAATCGGAATTTCCATTTCAATTTTTTACATGTGAAATTACATTTTCCGTGATTCATTTTATTCTACGTCAGATGAAGTGATCCGCCATTGGAAACAAGCGTAACACAAAAACCAAATTCAAAATGAATTCAGTTGGGAGTATTTGAAATTTCAAGATTTCTGGATATCAATGGATTTATCAACTTCTTGTAAGATGCCGTGTTGAAGATATACCAATGCTGAATTTTCCATAACAAAAAGACGTCATTGAAACAAGTCACAGAAATATATTTTTAATAATCACATAGCAAGGAAGGCAATAATGTCACTAAGATGTAAAAAAGTAAAAAAGAATAAGAACAATTTATTGATGAGAAAGGACAATAAAAGAACGGATTTCGGGAAAAGAGAATACTGCGATTGACGTTGTGATTAAATATTTCACGATCATGAGTGACAGGACAGTAATAAACCAGAAAAGAGCTCTTCAGGTGAGAGGTGAGAAAGAAACAATTACACCCTTGCAAAAATCAATTGAAACAACTGCTTTGGTTTCCTTTTTTTTAACATACGATCAGTTATAAACCAACTTGTGTGACAGGGTGTAATCGATTTCTATTTTTCTCAGATCAGGTCATTTGCAGTCGTGTGCAGTAATATGAATCTATTTTAGGGGTGTATGATGAATTTTGTTTGGCCTTGAAAAATATTGCTTCATATGTTACTGCATTAGAGTTTTATCACAGCCAGACACTATTAGTTGTCCTACGGGCAAAGTTTGTGATGGAGGTTACTCAATGTTTTGTTGAGTAGTACATAAAAGATTGTGCGTTGAATGTAAGTACAAATGTCGGTCCCTTAGGTTCGACGTACCGGTGGGAACTTTGTATTATCACGTAGTAACATAGAGTAAAATTGCCAGGTCGCTGTCTCGTATATTTTCTCCCTGAAATACTCACTACACTGTTACTTATATTAAGAGGGAGAGTCCATTATCCCTAGACAGGTGAGTCTGCCATTATACAAAGGAAGTGTACGAAAATTTAACACTACACGAACACAATGACAAGGCTTACAGAAAGATCGCTAACATTGTTAAAATCAGCCTTGCAAACTGTCATTAATGTCATCAAGGCAAAGAAACAAACTGTATCCATCAATCCTAACCATAAATGATAATGCGGTCGAAAGTGAAAAACAACGCCAGCAGAGGACGTATACGTGATCAGGGAAAGTGTGAAAGATCCTAGGAAGATATGGTTCGTTTTGTTTGAATTAATTTAAACATGGGTGCATAAAAGAACTTACCGTTACATCTACCTAAATAAACCATTGTGACCTAACCAATCAAAAGGTACGCTTACATTCATGAGTCCGGGTCACAAAGTGAAGGGGTGGTTAAGACGACTATAATGAAAATATTTATCGAAATGACAAGGTAGTAACGTTTCGTCGGTGGACTTTTCAATCCAATGCTTGATTATGCAGGAACAGTGATAGAGCAGCGAAATCTTTTAGCTCATTACGAAATGCATTGTGTCTTTCCAGTTCTTTCCAGAACTGATCAGACAACTCTTTCATATATATATATATATATATATATATATATATATATATATATATATATATATATATATATTGTGTGTGTATTTTGGCAGCAGGTTTTTATTAATGCAGGTTTCATTGAATAATATAGACAAGTTTTGTCTTTTTTTTTTTTTTTTAATCATCTCACCCCAAGCAAGGCATTCCACTGCCACTATTGCGCATGGGGTTACATAGGAGAAGGTAAAGAGAAGGAGTGGTTAGACATAGGGAATGTTAGTAGGAAGGTGATAGATGAGTATGGATAGCGAGGATGGCGGTTGGGCAGACGGGAAGAGTGTTTGATAGAATGGAAGCAGGTTATTGTGTTAGGAGGTGTCTATTGACCTTACATTTAAACTCCTGGAGATTGTAGCTGTTGGGGAAGCAATCGTGTGAAAGAGAATTCCACAGTCGGGAAGTGCGAGGAAAGAAACTTTTGGAGTAGAAGTTACGGCTGCATTTTATCGGTTTCACTGTAAAAGGGTGGGATCTAGTTGCTAATCTAGTATCACGTTCAAATTCGTATTTGGTGCCCCCTAAATACGAATTTGAACGTGATACTATTAATTTTGTCTATTAATTTTGTGTAGGATCCGTTTATACCGTCTGATATACTTGATGGTGATATCGCTGAAAGACAACAAAAAATCACAGTAATTGTTGAATTTTTTATCGGGTCTAAACTTTCGGCTCACATAAGCTATTATCGAAGAATAAATATTAACACACAGTAAACATAGAACATTTAAGTTATTAACAATAAAGAGAATTTAATTAAAGAGACAAGTCCATCCCTACCGTGGTGGATGGCCGTAGACAGTGACAAAATGGTGGCGTTGTGGTCCCTGATCCGATTACAGGCATTTGAGTATGTTAGTTGAGATATCAAAATTTATCGTATTCAAACCAGGTTTAAGTTGTTTAATGTAGATAGCTTCCAGGAGTTTGAGTTTCTGTTTATGATTTTCAAAGATATCACCATCAAGTATATCAGACGGCACGAACGGATCCTATACAAAATTAATAGACAAAACTTGTCTATATTATTCAATGAAACCTGCATTAATATATATATATATATATATATATATATATATATATATATATATATTGATGCAGATTTAAAAATACACTCAGTTATGATCTGAGATTAAGGACAGAATGGTTAAATAAAAGAAGACGAAAGGAAAACTGTATTTAACTCGCCTATGCGTTTTGTCCTGTGATGGACAATATCAAGGCAAAAAGGCAAAATGAGATTTATTCCAAATTATGTTTCTATAAAAAGTGTGGAAAATATAAAAAAACGCCCACAAATCATTCAAAAAGATTAACAGAATATTTTAGTTTCAGAACTCCTTCATGTGCAGAGCAATGTCACAACATGTTAAAATGAAGGGAATTCAACCGTTTTCTTTGGATTTTTTATTATGTATGTGAGTCTGTTTCAGTATTATTTCCATAAGCAAAGGAGATATTGGGAAAAAAAACTGGGCGGCGCTCACGAGATTTTTTTTC
>JBBBDQ010000795.1:1900000-1945000 GCA_037127315.1 Ascarosepion bandense | reverse complement strand
GTGATATCACTACAAAAGTAACCATTTTGTTTCGACACTATCCGTGTCTTATCAAGTGATGAATTCCATTTCAAGTTGTAGGGTGTTAAAAGGTTGAAAAACTAGCCAAACCCCCTTAATCCGGGAGCCGTTGTTACATAGTCAGAACGGACCAATCAAAACAAACCAATGAAAATTTTTTGGGGCCTGCCAGAGGATTTTGTTTTTCCATAATTCTCACTGTTCTTTAGAAAGTTGCAAATCACAGTTTTACTGCGATTTACCTTAGCTGCGATCGCCCGCTGTGACAAACCTTGCTTATGGAATTCTAGAATTTGAGAACGCTCAACTTTGGTATGTTTGCTTGCTTTACGCATGGTAAGACCTTTACGCATGGTAAGACCTTTACGCAGTGATTGTTAATCTCTAACTGAACATTGGAATTACCATAGATCTAACAATTTATACCCCTGGTCTTATAATTTTGATCATGTGTAAATCGCTTCATTTTATAAAAATGTAAATTTCTAAATAAAATGTTTGGAATGTAGCTTTTTGTTTCCATAAACTTTTAGATTGTAGTATTGGTTACCTTAAGTGGGAGGAGTTTAAAATCTATTCGTAAAAAAAATATTTCATTTTAAAGATTTTTAAGTGGTCTTAAAATTTTGATCAGGAGTGTATAAAATTAACCATCAAATAAAGTGACAGCAGTGAAAATATTACAACCAAGATTTTAATGCAAATACTAAACTATGTTTACGTTGTGTGTTCATACCAGCGAGTTTTGAACGGGTTTTTAGGAAAACCGTTATAAAAAGTGTTTGTATCGGAATCTTCAGATAAACTATGGAGCTAACTAAGCAATTATTATGCAATGGGCATTTCTTAGCATTTCTACAATTACAACCGCTGGTATTATTTCTGTTGTCTTTGGTACGATCTATTTGAGCATTGTAATGCACCATGATTTTTGTATTTCTATACTTGCAGAGGACTATGTTTTCTATATATATATATATATATATATATATATATATATATATATATATATATATAATATCTGTGCAACAGTAGCTTAACTTCAGAGAATTATTATCGAATATATTACTAAGGGGATTAGTTTTAGGAAAGTGTTTTCCAATGAGGTTTAAGAATTTTTGCCCCAGTTTAGTTTTAACCATCATATTGTAAGTAAGAGTAACGCAGATGATTTTTCTAGATCTTATCCTATTATTATTATCATTGCCAATAGGATTTCTGAATTTGATATCAGTAGCCCTATAACCGCTGGTCCTAAGGGCAGAATTATAAAACTTGCTATTCTGATCAAAAATTATTTTGCTAGATGAGTTGTTGCTGAGTCTAGTTTTAATAGAAGATGGTATATGTTTAATGACTGATGGGTGATGGTTAGAATTAGAATTTATGTAAATTGGGTATTAATCCAGTTATTAACTGGTTTAAGAGTATCCAAAATGAAAACAACTGTGCTTTATACAATTTTATATAATGGATTTTTATCCATCAATTTCGAAAAACCTTTCCAATCTGGCTCTTGAATTTCCTCAGGAATGCTCTAATATTTTTACCTGCGAAACGGATATTATACTAAAATATACAAGATCTGTTTTGATTTATGACGAACAATGGACAAAAATACCTCCGATGGATATTTTGATATTCCAATGGGTGGTCTGGATTCGGCTGAAGCCTCAGATTTTGTGGGATTATTTATCATTTATAATTTAACTGCATACGATTATGTGGATGAATGTAGTATAGGTCTTTACAATGGTGATGGATACTGATTGTTAAAAATTTTACTAAAATTAGAGTAGATCGTATTAGATAAAGAATACAGAGGGAATTAAAAGGTTGAGACCTTAAAGTAAATAATAACCACCAACATTAAACAGGTAGACCTTTTAGATGTTATTCTGGACCTTAACAATGATTTATTCCAAACTTATATAAAGGTTAACTTCAACCCAATTTATATAAATCCTGATTCTAACCATCTCCCGTCAGTCATTTAGCAATAAGATTCTTATAATAATAATAATAATAATAATAATAATAAGAAGAAGAAGAAGAAGAAGAAGAAGAAGAAGAAGAAGAAGAAAAAGAAGAAAAAGAAGAAAAATAATAATGAGAAAGAAAGAGTGATATTAATAAACAACTCTAAATTATATATCTTAAGAATATATGGAACTATTAATAACTTATTTAATAATATCTACTGGTGATTTGGATTCATTAATTATTATTTTGTGAAAAAGTTTGGAAGTAATGTAATCTTTTAATCGTTTGTTTATAGTTAATGAATACGATTAAAGAATCCGAAATACCAGTAGATATTATTAAATAAGTTTTTTTTTAATCATATCACCCCGAGCAAGGCGGTAACACCACTGATGTGCAGGAGGCTATATAAGAGTGAAAAGACTGGAAAAGAGAAAGCCGGAAACCACATCCTAAACAAGGAACAAGGGATGATCCACCATACCTGTTAAATAGACGTGGGTGGAGTGTGAACCGGGCGATTTTGTTGTTATAAATAATACCTTATATTCTTAACAATGTCATAGTTTCCTTGCATACATATATATATATAAAATTTAGAGTTGTTTATTTGTATCAGTCTTTCTTTCTTATTATTCTTCTTTTTTCTTCTTCTTCTTCTTCATATTATTATTATTATGTCATTTTTCATCATATTTCGATTTCTGCTTTGGTCTCACTACCAACCAAGTCTGCGGGGAGACCTAAGGCAGGTAGTGGCGTGTTGTTATGGCTCCATTTCATGTTTTTCTATCTTCCCTATCATCTCCAGCATTACATAGATAAAGTTTTCCTTAGTGTGTGGGCTGTACTTAATAAGACAATTTTTTGTATATCTCTTAAGCTGGGGTTTCCAGGGATTCTTTCAATGTGTTGTTTTGTTCCGTTTTTTATCATTCCAAGTGCACCTACTATCACTGGCACAACTCTTGTTTTCAATTTCCACATTTTTTCTATTTCAATTTCCAGGTCTTTATATTTTGACAGTTTTTCAAATTCCTTGATTGCTATGTTACAATCCGCTGGACAAGCCATATCAATTAATAGACAAGTTTTCTCCTTCTGGTTTTTAACAATAATGTCTGGCCTGTTTGCTTCAATTTTTCTGTCTGTGTAGATGGTGTAATCCCATAGAATGGTTACATCTTCTATTTCTGTAACCGGTGCTGGGTGATGTTCATACCAGTGTTTGCCTACAGCTTTTCCATAATGTTTGCATATTGCCCAATGTAAATATTGCCCAACTCTATCGTGGCGATTTTTATATTCATTTGGAGCAAGCACAGAACAGCCTGAGATTAGGTGGTCTATTGTTTCTTGGTGTTTATCACAAAACCTACATTTTGGATCTATATTATTATGCATAATATTTGCCTGAAAGTTTCTCGTGAAAAGACTTTGGTCTTGTCCTGCAAGAATAAAGCCTTCAGTTTCAGACTTTAATCCAGATGCACGTAACCATCGATGAGTATTAACTTTGTCAACATTGGATTTATTGGCACGTACTGGATATTGGCCATGCAGAGGTTTGTCTTGCCAGCGCTGTTTCATCTGTTCAAGAGCTTTATCTTTGGCTTTCATTTTCATATTCTTTGCCGCAATAGCCGGCTCTTGGCTTCCGTTCTGCTTTTCTACAGAATCTACTAACTGTAAATCTTGTTTGAATTTACTGCCTTCTTTTATTATTGAATATTTTGTTCTTTCTTTCTTCATGTTGCCTTACTAATTGTATCATCCAATCCTTTGTTGTTTCTATGTATGTTAGTAAGCCAATAGTTGTTGTCTTGTATGACAATTCCAGCTGAATAAGACCTCTTCCACCTTCTTTACGGGGTATGTATAGACGGTCTACATCAGCCTTTGGATGATGCATCTTATGCTTAGAAAGAAGCTTTCTTGTTTTAGCATCCATTCGCCTGATGTCGTTTAGAGTCCAGTTTAAGATGTTAAAGCTATATTGGACAACTGGGATTGCAAGGCTATTAATGGCCATACCTCTGTTCTGTGAATTTAATTCAGTTTTTAATATCATTCGTAGCCTTCTATAGTACTCTTTACGCACTATTTCTTTCATTTTTTTATGGTGAATGTTTTCACTCTCATTTACACCTAGGTATTTATAAGCTTCTTCTGGTTTAAATTCTTTTATTGTTACAGCAGGGTCTAGGCTAATTGAGGATGTTTCTTGTATTGATCCACGTAAAACTGTAGCTTTAGCACATTTATTCAAATTAAATTTCATTCCAATGTCTTCGCTGAAGCATTTTACAGTTTGCAGAAGACCTTCCAGCTCATTATCATTCTTAGCATATAACTTCAAGTCATGCATGTAAAATAGATGGCTTATTTTCTTTTGTCCTAGTTTATAACCACATTCTGTCTTATTAAGTTGACTGGTTAGTGCTATTAATGATATGCAGAATAGTAAGGGAGATAAAGAATCACCTTGAAATATACCTCTTTTGATGTTTATTTCATCAGACTTACAGGTCCCATTTATATGATTGAGGTAAAGGGTTGTTTTCCATATAGACATGCACTGTTTGATGAAATTGATGATGACGGGCGATATCTTGTATATATTGAAAGTCTTTAAAATCCAGTCATGTGGCACACTATCGAATGCCTTTCGATAGTCTATCCAGGCTGTACTAAGATTTTTCTTTGTACGGTAGCAGTTTTCCAGGATCATTTTGTTAATCAGCAATTGGTCTTTACAACCATAACAGCCACGTTTGCACCCTTTTTGTTCAAGCGGTATCATGTCATTTCTTTCTAAGAATAAATATGTCTATTTTGTTAAAATAGATGTTAATAGTTTATATGTTGTCGGAAGACATGTAATTGGTCTGTAGTTTTTCGGGTTGTTTGTGTCACCATTCTTGGGTAGAAGAAATGTAATTCCTTTGGTCATCCATGCAGGAATTTTAATGGGATCGTCAACCATTTCTTGAAGTTCTTTGGCTAGTTTTTTATGTGCTGCATTTAAATAATATAGCCAAAAGTTAGGAATTTTATCTATTCCTGGGAATTTCCAATTGTGTGCTTTTTTTAGTGCAAATTTAACATCATCTTCTGTAATTCCAGACCATGTCTGTTCGGGTTTATTTTTCATTCGTTCTATCTCTTGCGTAATCCAATGTACTTCCTTGTTAAGTTCTTTAGGGCAAGCCCATATCTTTTCCCAGAACTGTGTGACTTCTTCCATACTGGGGAGTACTGTCACTTCAATTCTTTTTTTACCTATTTCCCTGTAAAATCTCTTTGTATCAGTCTGAAAAATCTTGTTTTGTCTGTAAAATCTTGCTCTTTTTTCATAGCGTCTTATTCTTTGAGCCTTCAGTTGGATTTTTTGCTTTATTTTTTCTTTATTTGATAAGATTTCATTTCCATCTTCGGCTCTTCTGCGTTTTTTTTTTCGGCTCTTCTGCGTTTCCTAGTTCTTACATTTATTCCTCTACTCAGTTCATCCAGTACTGATAGTTCGCTTCTAAGTTGTTCGATTTCTTTTTGTATTTTTCTTTTCCAAGGTGGATCTTCACGCCTGCGAGACTGCCTTGTTTTTATTTTTATTATTATTATTATTATTATTATTATTATTATTATTATTATTATTATTATTATTATTAATTTTAAATTTTATTTAGTAATTTATTATTTCATTCAAAGATTCTAACCGTTAATGTTTTATGATAATTTATATAATTATGGTTCTTATTTATTTAATATTATTATTTAATTATGTCATTATAATAATTTTAATACGTAGCTATTTTTTATTTCATCGAAAAATATTAACCGTTAACGTTATTTAGTAATCTATTATTCATTTAAAAGATTCTAACTATTTATATTTTTTTCACTAGAATTTAAACGGAAGTATATTTCTTTTATGATTCATACATGATCCTCACGTTATTCAGAATAAAAATCGTACCATCATTTGATTTCTCTCAACGCAGTATATTCATAACAGTTTTCTCTTATTTTATTTAAAAAGGACTCGTTGACACATACTGTTAAACAATCACGAGTTTCATTTTCTACATTTAATATTCATCCATTGCTTTATCACACGTGATACGAATCTGACCTTTGAAACTATACCTCATTTTAAAATGGTGTCCTTCGGATTTTTTAAATCATTCGTCCTTATTAAATCTCTGAAAAAGCTTTTTATAAGTGAAACATGTTAGATTAAAGACACTTTTTCCTACTTGTTCTTCACTTATATATATATATATATATATATATATATATATATATATGAGAAGATTCATGCGGACTTCAAAGTTTCGTTTGGATGTTTTCATTCGTCAGGGCTATTTGATGAATTACACAAACGCTACTTTAATGCTAGTAGAATTAAACAAATTCTATTTTAGAGATTTTACAAGTACACAATTTCTCCTTGGAGTTTGTAGAATAACAGAAATTCTAAAAAATCTAAAGTAGATGGAATTCGTAACTTAATTCATAATCAAAGGAAAAGTTTGGTCTTAAAGTAGTGATATAAACTAACCTAAAAATATTGACTTTCCTAATGCTACTCTAGATTGAATTAATAACGCACTAGCAGTATAACCCAGCGTTGCTCGGGTGTAATGAAAGCTTTAAAACTAATCCATGGTCCTGGAGCTCAGACTTAGCCTAAAGAATATTTGAAATAATAAAATAATTGCAATAATTTACCAATCGCACCTAATATATATATATATATACTAGCAGTATAGCCCGGCGTTGCTCGGGTGTAATGAAAGCTTTAAAACTAATCCATGGTCCTGGAGCTCAGACTCTTTGGACGTTGGCACGAAAGACTAAAAAGCAATAGTTGTTTCCAGTTAAAGCGAAACCGTAGACTGAAAGAAAATTGAATGGATGTAAGTCAAATTTTGATTTCCTTGTATCGATATAAAAAAACGTTTTTTCATCGTAAACTGAAGGCTAAATAAGTCCTCTGAGTAAATGGCATCATGGCGGCGACTAAGAACTACAATTATAACTACTTAGAGCCAAACCCGAAGCAAAAACTAAAAGAAAAGGGCTGAAAAAATACTGACATACAGCCAGATAAACAAACGCACACACAATCATCTTGCCTTTCATATATATATATATATATATATATATATATATATATATATATTATCGATTTTCTGCACTATTGTAAGAACTGCAACCTTGAAACTTCTGAATATCGTTTCTTACGTCTTTGTCTATGAATGTATCAAATTTGATTAAAATCGGACCACTCCTTCTTTGACCCGATTTTTTCGATTATCGATGTTCGATATTTATCGGGGGTACCTCGACACAAAACCTAGCTAAGAACACTAGATGCTTATAATACAACTGTGTAAATTTTCAAGAAAATCGGTTCAGCCGTTTCGGAGTCTATAGGTAACAGACACACACAGATTCACACACACACATACACACAAATACAAAGTTCCTTTTATAAATAAGTTTGGATAATCACCTTACGTAAAATATAATGCATTCTAAAGCAAATCACTCATCGTTTTTATCAAACACCTACCATGTTTTGTGGAACATAGAATAAACAACAATTCCTCAACTGGAGACATTTTTATAAATACAAACAATACTATCATACTGCCGTAAAAACGACGGCTATATCTGCAGTGACAATAAATATTATCAGCAAAATAAAAATAATAACAAATATAGTAGAAATAGAAAAAAAGATTTTGTACGCACAACTATTCAACCAAATGGTTAGTACTAAGTGAGTCAAAAATCCTTAACCTATGCAGAAACATTTCCTAAGTAATAACCCACTTAGTAAATATTTTATAAGAATACACTAAAACTTAGTCATACCTGAACTAAGAATCTTGAAATCATAATAAAAAAAAAAACAAGAAAATCCTAAAACAAGAAAACAAAATTAACAATTATAACCACCCTATTATAAGTAACGGCTGTAATACTAATACTTGCAATTACTTTAACCCAAACGAATATCCTCTGCAAAATAGTTGCCCTACAAATTCCATAGTATACCAAGCTACCATCTCCACTACAGAAAGTACAAATCTTATCAAACATTATATTAGAAGTACAATATATTTGAGGATAGATTTTATCAGCCTAAACTATCATTTATTGATAAAATCTGAAGAAACACAACGTCTCTCTCTAAATACTGTTAACAATTGAAAGATGCAAATATAAATCCTACTGTAAAACGGGAGATATTAACAAAAGCCAGAACATGTAAATCGTCACATGCAATATATTCTTGCTTACAAAAATCCATATAATTAAATTCTCAAAAACTAACTCATTAAAACAACGCATTGTAATTCCCACTTACTTCCATGATATGATAACCCACACTCTCAAAATTATCTTAATCTATTTATTATTTGCTATAATCGTTAAATTTACCCCTTTTACTTTAAGCGAAACTTTATTACCTGTTACATTGCAATGTCTTCATTTATCCATCACACCCAACAGTGCATAGGGCAGCAAGTTTTTTTGTTGCTGTTTCTGTAACAAACTGTTTTTACGGGGCAGGGTTGTTAGCTCTGCAGCCAACACCAAAACCTGGAGGACCGATAGACCATTCTTCGTTCTTACGTTTACAACAACTTCTTCTTCTTCTATGTGCCCTGTCCCTTCAGGACGTAGGCGATCATGGTTCTCCACGTCTCCCTATCCCTTGTGGCTCTTAGTATTTTTGAGCCTGTTGCTCCTGGCAACCCCCGTTCCGTCATCCACCTGATCAGACCCAGCAAATATGTTATCCACTGCCTTCCTCTGTCTCTCCTTCCTTCTATCTGACCAGTCAGTATCAGGTTCTCCAAGGGTCTCTTTCCTCATTGCAACAACTGGTATTCCCAAAGTATTACCCATTTAAGTACTAACCAGGCCCGATGTTGCTTAACTTCGGTGATCGGACGAGAACCGGAGCATTCAACACGATATAGCCGTAGACACATTGCAGTGTACGCTTACTTTAACTCATAATCATATATAGAATCTTGTAATTCTGCTTTTAAAATTTAAATTTATGGTCTTACATCTATGTTAAAGTTGTTTTAATATTAACAAAAGTTTTTAACAGTAATATTTTATTTTTTTGTTATTTTTATTTCTTATTGTCCATCTCGTCGAATCTAGAAATAATACATTACATAGTTTTTTTTTTAATTCATATTTAAATAAATGACACTTCCTATCTTGTATACATCGCTACACTTTGTTCTAATACTCATTAGTGTACACCTATAATTTTTAAAAATATGATAACGTCTCACCCTGCCAGAATCATCTAATGTGGTGAAATTTTTTATTTTTTTTAAATCAAGTTAAATTTTGTTATTTTAAATTTCTTTATCATTATATAAATGACCCAGTAAACGAACCACGTTTCACTAACTGAATACTCATATACCGGCATTTAATAGAATTTGAATCGCAGTATGCTATTTTTATGACGAAAATAACAACTATATTTCTACAAATGATTTATTTTTGAATTGAACTTTTTAATTCAACGAACTTCAGCGATTGGAAGAATATATAAAAGAACTCTACATGACAAGTGAGAGCAACCGATAGTAAACAAAGACGGACCGGACATACTAAAATCTGAATTGAAAGTTTCAATGACCGAATTGAATAGGAGCAAAGCAGCTGGACCAGACCACATTCTAATAGAGATGTCGGCATAGAGAAAATTACGGATAGGATAAATGAATAATTTTCAGTAATCTTGGGATTATTTCGAATGTTTGTTCTTTCATGTTGGAATTTGGTACTCTCATTACCAAATCCAAGAATTGAACACATGGCCACTAGATGATACTAACACATGTATAACCAACTACCATGTCCACTACGCTACCTTCCCGAAGGACTTTAGTGGTGCATTTTTGGAGCCTTTTATATTCAGTGTCAGATTCATTTTGACATGGTACATAGAAGAAGAAGAAATATTAAACTGTGGAGTATATATCCATTAGTGAAAACACACACACACACACACACACACACACACACATATATATATATATATATATATATATATACATATATATATATATATACAAGTAGTATAGCCCGGCGTTGCTCGGGTGTAATGAAAGCTTTAATACTAATCCATGGTCCTGGAGCTCAGACTCTTTGGACGTTGGCACGAAAGACTAAAAAGCACGAGTTGTTTCCACTTAAAGTGAAACCGTAGCTTGAAAAAAAAAATGAATGGATGTAAGTCAAATTTTGATTTCCTGGTATCGATATCAAATAAGTTGTTTTAGTCGTAAACTGAATTTTGAAGGCAAAATAAGTCCTCTGAGTAAATGGTATCATGGCTGAGACTAAGAACTACAATTATACCAACTGAGAGTTAAACACGAAGCAAAAACTAAAATAAAAAGGCAGAAAAAATACATACATACAGCCAGATACACACACACACACACAAAAACATCTTGCCTTTCATATATATCTATATTATCGATTTTCTGCACTATTGTGAAGAACTGCAGCGTTGAAATTTCTGAAAATTGTTTCTTATGTCTTTGTCTATGAGTGTATCAAATTTGATTAAAATCGGACCACTCCTTCTATAATCCGATTTTTCAATTATCGATTTTCGATATTTATCGGTGTTACCTCGGCACAAAACCAAGCTAAGAACACTCGCAGACGCTTATAGTACAAGTGTGTAAATTTTCAAGAAAATCGGTTCAGCCGTCGTTTTGGAGTTTTTAGATAACTGACACACACACACAGGACACACACACAGACAAAGTTCCATATATATATATATGTATATATATATATATATATATATATATGCGTGCTGTTTTCCCTCCTTTGATATGGAAACATTTTATTTCTTTTGTTCCTGATGCATCATTATTAATAATTACATTTCTCTCCAGATAAACATGGATGGCGAATAAAAATTAAAGAAATATTTAATGTCAGATCTTGTTATCTGTTCGCTAACACAATCCTCTGCTAGTGGCAACATTGGGAAAAGTCCCAGTAAATTATTATTATGGTTCACTGTGTCAATTAATTTCATAAACCAACAATTACGTCAAAGAAATCAAAATTTATACTCATAGATATATTCAAGCATATATCAATATATATATCAATATATATATATATATATATATATATATATATATATATATATATATATATATATTTACTATAAAATATATATGAAATCTGGGCCTTTATCGAAATTTTGTCTTGAAGCGAAATAAAAGATATATATTATGAGATCTATTCTCTGTGCGCATCCTGTATCCCACTTCCGTTGTGCGCAAATACATGCGTTATATGACATTTCCAGAAGCTACATGTAACAATAAAATATTGATTTTTTTAAAAGCCTATGCTTTGTTTCGCTTTATGATTGAGCGTTTTTTTTTAACCATAGATGTTATTTAACTTTGCACAGGGTCTACCTATGGTTACGAACAATAATCCTTTCTATTATAATAAAGACCGTTCTGTATTCATTTGTGTCTGCATGTATGTATATCTATCTATCTATCTATCTATCTATCTATCTATCTATCACAACCGTATCAGCATCTATCTATCTATCTCTCTATCTATCTCTATCTATCTATCTATCTATCTATCTATCTATCTATCTATCTATATATATATATATATATATATGTATATATATAGTGTATCGAGGCAGAAGATAATTTTCTAAACATATATTGTTAAATACAACAGACAATGAATGTCTATTATGTTTAATCATGAGCCGTTCGTAACATCGTAGTTTGGCTTTAATTTCAGTTGAAAATAAAAACAAAAATTCTCCAACATTTGTATATTTTTTTCTTATGCTGATTATAAACTTTCGGCTCACATGAGCTATCTTCAGAGAGGTTACAAGGACGTTATCATCAAGACATCCACAATTAAATATGATTTCATCTTGTGTTGACATAAAACATTGTTTTTCAACGATAACATTCGGTCTCTCACGCGGTGTGACGTCATACAACCGCATTGCAAATTTACGAACTGCGTCTGCTATTCGGTGAAAGTTATCGTTGCATAGAAAGTATCTTGGAAATACTTTCTTGTAGCATTGCCATAAGTGTCTCCGTAATCAAATTTTATTTTGGAGTAGTGAAAACGATAACCTGGCATTAAATAATCAGGGATATAATCTGCATTTGTAGTCGTTATTAGAGTTTCTGTGGCCCTGGACATTTTGGTGGTGATGAACAGGCCACAACAGCTTGGCGACGAAAAATTGCCGCAACAGTTAAGTACCATTATTGAGACACACTTCAGTGATTTTGTCTCGAAAGAGACGTGACTGATTTGGCAGAAGATTTTCCCGTATTAGGTTGCCATTGATTTCTGCAGTAGATGTTTGCCAATCAAAGCTATAGAACCTAATCTATTTTGTTATTTACCTCTTAACTGGAAGGAGACGAGATAGATTAACACCTTTCCGAATTGTATTTACGCGTAAGTGATTGCAAGAATTCAACCGAAATTTGAACTCGGCTCTCCGATTTCTCGTTTCGAGCCGATAACCACTGCACCCCTACGCACATACCAAAGGAAATTATATGGAGACTATTGATTTGGAAAGGATGTACACTCCAGAAAAAATGGACATCGTCACACGTTAACGTCTGAAGGAAGGCAATTTAGTATCCGATTCGGTCTAAACACGACGTTAAATTAAAGAAAAAATGTTCTGGGAGACGTTACCAGTGCAACTTGTGAACAAAAGTCTACTTTTTGTGAATTAAATTATAGTGCAACCTAATTTGGCTGCCTTCCGGTCTACCGGGATTACTTGTTTGAAGTGAGTGTTTACCGTGATATCATGCCTGTTTGTCGTATAAGTTACGATCGATTACTAATGAAAAATTATTAATTTAGATTGTTTTGCGGTGTCTGAATGGCCGAAATGGATAATATCAAGTTCGATCTGACATTTACCAGAACCACGAAATACGCAAGTTTACTAAATATTCTACATACCCAATCTGGCAGATTCATAATAACCACAAGCTGACTATTCTTTAAAAGATTTAATCAAATTCCCACTGGATTTCCATGACAAGGACGTTTTTTAAATCGTTTCATACAAAGCAGTGTAATAATTTCACTAGAACGCAGACGATCAATGCTTAGAGCAATTTATATCTGCAGACAACGGCATATTAATATATCATTTCTGTAAATTGAAAACTATGCTCAAAAATACAGTATTTATATTATTCGGACTGTTTGTCCTCATCTTTGTTGTCTTAAAGACAGATGGCCCAGTGGATATAGACGTTCGATGCTTCCAGTAACCAATGTCTATCTCCACTAGGATATCAATATCCACTGGGAGTTCAATACCAAGTTACATCAGTAGTTAACACGTAATTAGCAGGATTAGAGGGAGATAACACATGGCTTCCAAAAGAGGCATTACTACGTAAGGGATGAGAATGATATACCCCAGTGATTGTAATAAAGATTTCGATTCAAAGGTCATAGCACCTGAAGAAAACCGGAGCGTATAATTGCAGGAACGTCGTATAAATGGCAACAAATAGTCCCAGTAATGTAAATACTGTAAATACTACCTCATCTCAGAAATATAGACAAATAGAATGATCTATTATTAAATGTCGTACAAATGGCAACAAAGATGAGGACAATATTCCGAATAATGTAAATACTGTAAATACTACCTCATCTCAGAAATATAGACAAATAGAATGATCTATTATTAAATGTCGTACAAATGGCAACAAAGATGAGGACAATAGTCCGAATAATGTAAACACTGTAAATACTACATCATCTCAGAAATATAGACAAATAGAATGATCTTTTATTAAATGTCGTACAAATGGCAACAAAAATGAGGACAATAGTCCGAATAATGTAAATACTGTAAATACTACCTCATCTCAGAAATATAGACAAATAGAATGATCTATTATTAAACGTCGTACAAATGGCAACAAAGATGAGGACAATATTCCGAATAATGTAAATACTGTAAATACTACCTCATCTCAGAAATATAGACAAATAGAATGATCTATTATTAAACGTCGTACTAATGGCAACAAAGATGAGGGCAATAGTCCTAATAATGTAAATACTGTAAATACTACCCCATCACAGAAATATAGACAAATAGAATGATCTATTATTAAATGTCGTACAAATGGCAACAACGATCAGGACAATAGTCCGAATAATGTTAGTACTGTAAGTACTACCTCATCTCAAAACTATAGACAAATACTAAATTCAAAAATATATTTCGTATAATTTTCATCGTCTTTGCTTGGAGGAATATAATGTCTCCATTGGAAGATTAATATTTTTTAATCATCTCACCCAAAGTAAGGTAAGAAAAACTAAATCACGGGTGGTGGGGGGTCCAGGGAGTGAAAGCAAAATGGAATGAAAAGATTGAACAAAGTTATATATGTATTTTGGCTTATCTAAACTTGTTTATAAATGGAACGTTGTCTGTGTGTCCGTGTGTGTGTTTGTGTGTGTGTCCATGTGTGTCTGCACCCTTTACCTATTGACTCCGAAACGGCTGAACCGATTTTCTTGAAAATTTACACGGTTGTAATTTAAGCGGCTGCGAGTGTTTCAGCTCGGATTTCTGTCGAGGTACCCCTGATAAATATCGAAAATCGATAATCGAAAAAGTCGGTTTATAAAAGGAATGGTCGGATTTTAATCAAATTTGATACACTCATAGACAAAGACATCAGAAACGATATTCAGAAGTTTCAAGTTTGCGGTTCTTACAATAGTGCAGAAGATCGATGATATATATATATATATATATAAACGGCAAGATGTTTGTGTGTGTGTCTGTTTATCTTCCTGTATGTCTGTATTTTTTCAGCCCTTTTATTTTAGTTTTTGCTTCGGGTTTGGCTCTAAGTAGTATAATTGTAGTTCTTAGTCTCAGCCATGATACCATTTACTCAGAGGACTTATTTAAACTTCAAAATTCAGTTTATGACTAAAACAACTTATTTGATATCGATACCAGGAAATCAAAATTTGATTTGCATCCATTAATTTTTCTTTAGGTCTACGGTTTCACTTTAACTGGAAACAACTATTGCTTTTTAGTCTTTCGTGCCAACGTCCAAAGAGTCTGATCGCCTGGACCATGGATTAGTTTTAAAGTTTTCATTACACCCGAGCAACGCCGGGCTATACTGCTAGTCCAAGATAAATTCCAATACCACCTGACTCCTATGACCATTCAAAAAAGACAAATCTTAATAAACTTTAACATCAAAAGAAACTAATAATTCTTTCAAAAACAGTTTTATAATATGTACAATCAACCATTCTTCGTCTGAGGAGGGTCAGAGGTTCCTAAACACGTGTTGTAGAATATAAAAAATAAAAACTCCACATATTAATAAAAACATTCGCGGTTTTTCTTGTCTTTCAAGTATATTGTAATCTCTCGTTGGAACAGCATTTATCTCTCCCTAACACACACACACACACACACACACACACACACACACACACATATATATATATATATATATATATATATATATGGAATAAAATGTGTGTGAGGCCCTGAACGTTTTATTTAAAGTGTATATTGATTGTTGTTGTTATTATACAAGATATGATTCGTTAAGTGTCCATAAGGCTATTTTTGGACGCTACACGTGTTTCGAGTCTAAGATTGACTCTCTTCAGGCGAATAAATTTGTGCCTTTACGTATCGAGTTCTTTTTGTTTCTGAGGGCCAAGTTTTTTATTTATAAATTAGTAGAAAATTAAAATAAGAATTAAAATAAAACAATATAAAAATAAATCAAGTCAGTAAAATAAAAAAATAAAAAAGATAAAATAAAATAAATCATATGTTGACGTGTTGAATAGTCTGTGATTTCTCACATCAGCATATGTATAAATGGATAAACAGATTAATAGATGAATGAATCAAGTGCTTAGCCCAATTTGACATGATTTTAGTCCGTCAAAAGTATCTTCTAGGCACCTTTGTTTGTCTTTTTAAGACTTTTCATCGGTTAGTTGGTTGTTTTTATTGCTCTGACTGTGTTTTGAATTTGGTGTGTGTGTGTGTGTGTGTGTGTGTGTGTGTGTGTGTGTGTGTGTGTGTACTTAGTGTAGCAAGTCAGCAGATAATTTCTGTATTGCTAAATATATCAGACAATGAATGTCTATTAATTTTAATCATGAGCACTTTCTAAACATAATATTTTGGCTTAAATTTCAGATGAAAATAAAGGCAGAAATTGTTCAATATTTGGATATTGTTTATTGCGACAATTTAACAATCGCACAAAATATATATATACTAGCATTATAGCCCGGCGTTGCACGGGTGTAATGAAAGCTTTAAAACTGATCCATGGTCCTGGAGATCAGACTCAGCCTAAGAAATATTTGAAATAATAAAATAAATGCGACAATTTACCAATCGCAGATTATATATATATATATATATATATATATATATATATATATATATATATATATATATATATAAACATATATATTGTTTTAAATTTTTATAATATATGATGAGCTTGTACTGCGGATTTATGACGTCGAACCATGTGAGAGACTGAAATGTTAACAACAGAACAGTATGTCTAAATTCAAGATTGAAGTGTGGATTGCTTTGATTTAATGTAAATGGCCTCCAATATCTGAATGTTTATTTTTTACTGTGTGTATGTATGAGTATTATTGTGTTATCGACTAAAATCTGTCTAATATTACATACGTGACTATGTTTTTCTAAGAAATGTTGTTTAATTGAAGTATGATCAAAATGGTGGCAAGTAAGTCTACGGAAGAGTTTGGTTGTAGTAAAAACTATATAAATAGTGGGTTTATGATTAGTGCCAGAGATAGAATTTCTGAACATGCATGTAAATTGATACACTACATTGGTTTTATGTAGGGGATTTACTTGTGTGGTTGTAGGCTTATTAGAGACTATGAGGTCAATTGTTTTAATTTTTTTAAATATATGATGAGCTTAATTTGTTTATTATTATTAATTGGTTTAATATTTCTACCTATTATGGTTTTGAGTTTCGTTTCATCATGTTAGTAATTATTATGGATTAGTTTTAAAGTTTTCATTACACCCGAGCAACGCCGGGTGTAATGAAATAGTATAAGTTAATAGTATAAGTTAACAAGTTAATGTTTATTTTGACGTACACTATTATTAATATTATCAATATTGTTAGAGGTATTATTAAGTTTATCGGGATATTGTTTAATGTTATGTAATTCTTGACAGAATACGGCTTTGGAAGAAGATATCATTTGTATGCATCGAATTATGCATTTGGTTGCGATAGTATAAGTTAATAGTGCTATATTTATTTTAACATACACTCTTGTTATTAATAGTATCAATATTTTTTGAGGAACTACTAAGCTTATTGAGATACAATATAATTTTTAGATCACTGACGGAGTTAGGAAATCAATTGTTAACAAGTGTTTGTTTAATGTTGTGTAATTCTTTACAGAATATGGATTTGGAAGAAGATATCATTTGTGTGCATTGAATTAAGTTTCTTTAAAACAGTTAACTTAAATCATTGGAGGCATTCATTATAATAATTAAGAAGAAACGAGTTTAGTTGGTTTCCTACATAGACAAGTAGTAAATATATATGTGCTGGAATCAGTAAATACATCAAGTAATAGAATTTTATTATTAATATTAAGTTCTAATATAAATTTGAGGATGGAGTGACTTTCAAATTTGTTTTTGTGGTACAGTAGATATCGGCTCGGAACGAGAAGCCGGGGAGCCGTGTTCGAATTCCAGTTGAATCCATTGTATTCACTTACGCGCAAATACCCTTGGGAAAGGTATTAATCCGTCTCTTCCTTCCAGTTATGGGTTAAATAGCAGGACAGATTGGGTTCTATAGCGTTGATCGGCAACCAGTCTACTGCAGAAGGCAATGGCAACCTACTGCGGGATAATCATATGCCCAGTCAGTCATGTCTCTTTCGAGACATAATCGCCCAAGCGTGTATATGGCACTTAACTGACTGAATTTGATCAATATTTTTAGCTAAAATGAAAATGTCATCTATGCATCTCATTTATATAGGAGGTTTATTATTGTCATTAATTATTTTACTTTCTGAATGTGCGATATAATAATTAGAAAACAGGGGACCTAAAGGAGATCCCATCGCAATACCATCTATTTGAGTATAAATATTACTTAGGGGGTCATGAAAGGGTACTTGTGTGGTGCATGCTAATAATAATGTATGATAAAATAGTGGGTTTAATATTGATTGGTGTGAGAGTAGAATGATTGCATAAATCACAGATAAAGATGTCAATCGTTTCATGGACGAGAACATTAGTGAATAAATTTTGGACATCCAAAGATG
The DNA here is from genome assembly GCA_037127315.1 of Ascarosepion bandense. Taxonomy (NCBI): domain Eukaryota; kingdom Metazoa; phylum Mollusca; class Cephalopoda; order Sepiida; family Sepiidae; genus Ascarosepion; species Ascarosepion bandense. The sequence continues at coordinate 1,926,508 of JBBBDQ010000795.1, read as the reverse complement.
CAATTATTTAGTTGTTAGGTTTTACGGAATAGAGAATCTGTATAAATTCAGTCATGGAGTTAATACCATATTTGGTAGGCAGGGAGTAATTATTTTTTAAGTGATTTGGAGAGGTTATATATTGGTGTGGATATTTGTGAAATGATAAGTCGATGGGGAGATATCATCTTTTTTATGGATTTTTTACATTTTCATAGAGGTAGCCAGACTGATAGTCACCTATTTTCTGAAGTTTGTTGGATCCTATTTCAGTTTTGTTTGCAGTAATAAGTTTATTAATATATTTTGTGAGATGGGAGGTGGTATTATTTCCTTTTTACCCAGGACTGAAACTTCACGGAATTGGCGTCAGTCGGCGAAGGCGACAGACTTTTTAGCGTGTATATTACCATTATACACGCCCAGTAGCTGAGAGTGTTTTAATTCATTGCTGAATGAACGATGCCAGAGTAGCTACTGTTTTTCAAAGTCTACCATTCTTCTCAGGGTGTGAGAGCGTATATATATATATATATATATATATATATATATATAGTTGCGATAAATGGACTGTCATCTTAGTGAGCCAAAATAACAATAACACTTACATATCATTTTAACAGCTATATTTCCAAAAATTATCGCGAAATTGTATTGAAATTCTAAAGAGTTTATTCAATAAAATTGTCATTGGCTTCACACACTACCTTCAAACGACTTTGGAATATTCAACAAATTTTCTGAACGGACTAATTGTCTTCATTATTGAATGCTGCCATAATCCTTCTCTTCACTTCCTCTTTGGTGCTAAAAAAGTTCTTGAAGTTTTGGTTCAAGTGTGCCACTTAAATATTAATCACGTAGGTTGCAGTTTAACGTGTTAGGTGGCCAGATATAAGGGATGATGTCGTCGCAGAAATTGTCTGAGAGTGTAGCATGGGGCAGAGTCCGGTTGCCAGCCATTGGAGCTTTCAGCAGCCGAATCCTTGACCTAGGGCAACACTACCTCCTAAAGGCAATTGATGTAGGCCTTTATGTTGAGTCGTAGAATTTCGGAAGGTCTTTTCTTATCCAAACAGTTAAAGAGAGTTTTCTGATTTTCCGTACCTCGCAATCCCAATCAGACTCATCCAACTCTTTCCAAATTCTCTAACAACAACATATTGAAACTTCCGGCGCGAATGCCAAGCAGTACAGGATGCCATTTCTAAATTTATGGCAGAATTATTTTGTTCTTGATGCTCTTTTTCTAACAGACGGAACATAACTAACCCCACTATAAAGCGCACTCAATAAAACCAGATACAATGCGCATATTTAAAATATGAAATAACAAAAGTTTCTCATCACACATTAGTTTTTTTAATCATATCCCCCCAAGCAAGGCGATAACGCCACTGATGCGCAGGGGCTAAGTAAGAGTAAAAAGATTGGAAAAGAGAAAGCCGGAAACCATGTCCTAACCAGGAAACAAGAGATGAGCCTCTTCACTTGTTCAATAGACGAGGGTGGAGTGTGAACCTGGCGATAGTTTAGTCTATCTACTCCAATTAAAGAAAATAAAAAAAGAAAAGTGAAAAGATTGGAAAAGAGAAAACCGGAAACCACATCCTAAACAGGAAACAAGGGATGAGCCTCTTCACCTGTTAAATAGACGTGGGTGAAGTGTGAACCGGGCGATAGTTTAGTCTATCTACTCCAATTGAAAAAAATAAAAAAAGAAAAGTGAAAAGATTGGAAAAGAGAAAACCGGAAACCGCATCCTAACCAGGAAACAATGGATGAGCCTCTTCACCTGTTCAATAGACGTGGGTGGAGTGTGAACCGGGCGATAGTTTAGTCTATCTACTCCAATTAAAGAAAATAAAAAAAGAAAAGTGAAAAGATTGGAAAAGAGAAAACCGGAAACCACATCCTAAACAGGAAACAAGGGATGAGCCTCTTCACCTGTTAAATAGACATGGGTGGAGTGTGAACCGGGCGATAGTTTAGTCTATCTACTCCAATTGAAAAAAAGAAAAAAAGAAAAGTGAAAAGATTGGAAAAGAGAAAACCGGAAACCGCATCCTAACCAGGAAACAATGGATGAGCCTCTTCACCTGTTCAATAGACGTGGGTGGAGTGTGAACCGGGCGATAGTTTAGTTTATATCTTGCTTTCTCTCCGGCTGCTGCCTCCTCACTTTCTGTGTTAATTTGAATAACAATTGACCAACTTACGAGCTTAATAATATGCTGGATTTTAAAACGCACTTTAAATCAATGTTAACAGGTAACCTCTTCATAATGATTAAGACCGTCAGAGTGATTATTGACTGATTACAAACCAAATGCTTGCCCCCCCAACCAGTCGTTTCTCCTCAAGCAGAAACGTATTAAACGCTAGGGTTATTTGAAAGGAGACAAAATGTGTATTCTCCCAGGAACTATACTAATTCGCAAAATATTTTGGTTTGATTTCCTCTATCAGTGAGATCATTAAACATGCTCTTAGAGCAGGGGAGAACTAAATAGTCTTGCAAGGATTCTTCATTGGCGGCTACAATCTGAACAATATAAGATACACAGATAACACACTACTGATAGCAGGCACTTAAGGATATGACACTATTTCCCGCTGGTATATATATATATATATATATATATATTTGTTTGGTTTAATACAACGGAGAGAGAGAAATTAATATTAGTGGTATTATTAGTTATGTTTTACTGTAATTCGCGATGTGAGCATATGTAAAAGAACTTATGACTAAAGAGTTAATGTCAAATGAAGCCTGCCGCCGATTAACTTAAAGAGTTAATGTTGAATAATGCGCCTTCGAGAGGAATCCCGAAAGAACGTTATTGTTTTAAAACTCTGATTATTCTCGACAAATAGCCCGCACTGCTATGAAAATAATTTTTGAATTGAGTTGGAAGAGAGCTTCCAGACGACAAGGATAAACCAACCCCCAGACCGCGGCCGTCATGTCGCCGTCATTACCCGCTTCTGATTCGGTAAATTCCGTTATGTTCCGATATGGTCTAGAAATACTTTGTGATTTTTAACGTTACCTAGAGAACGGACACCTCCAATTTTAGAGAATACGTGAAAAGACATTAACGAGAATTTGAAGAGTGCTGTTACTTTAATGAAACTTAAAAAAGACATTCTTATTTTGAAGATTGGAAGCTCTGAGATTTTGAAAACGAACTCTCTGTCTCTCTATTTCTCTCTCTTCGTTGTAAACTGGCATTCCGACAACTGTATTATCCATTCCAACAATTGTATTATCATTCTGACAACTGTATTATCATTCCAATAAGTGTATTATCATTCTGACAATTGTATTATCATTCTGACAACTGTATTATCATTCCAACAACTGTATTATCATTCCAACAACTGTATTATCTGTTCTGACAACTGTATTATCATTCTGACAACTGTATTATCATTCCAACAACTGTATTATCATTCCAATGACAACTGTATTATCATTCCAACAACTGTATTATCATTCCAACAACTGTTATCATTCCAACAACACAATGTCATTCCAGAAACAACTGTATTATCATTCCAGCAACTGTATATCATTCACAAGCAATATGTTATCATTCCAACAACTGTATTATCATTCCAACAACTGTTATCATTCCAACAACTGTTATCATTCTTATGTATTATCATTCCAACAACTGTATTATCATTCCAACAAATGTATTATCATTCCAACAACTGTATTATCATTCCAACAACTGTATTATCATTCCGACAACTGTATTATCATTCACAACTGTATTATCGTTAACAACTGTATTATCGTTAAACAGCTTTATTATCATTCCAACAACCTGTATTATCATTCCAACAACTGTATTATCATTCCAACAACTGTATTATTAGTTATTAGTATTTATCGTTCCAGCAACTGTATTATCATTCCAACAACTGTTATTATCATTCTGACAACTATTATCATTCCAACAACTGTATTATCATTCCAACAATTGTATTATCATTCTATTATTATTGTCATTAACAACTGTAATATCATTCCAATGATGTATTATCATTCTGACAACTGTATTATCATTCCAACAACTGTATTTATCATTCCAACAACTGTATTATCATTCCAACAATTGTATTATCATTCTGACAACTGTATTATCATTCCAACAACTGTATTATCATTCTGACAACTGTATTATCATTCGCTTAACAGTATCATTCCAACAACTGTATTATCATTCCAACAACTGTGTATTATCATTCTGACAACTGTATTATCATTCTGACAACTGTATTATCATTCCAACAACTGTATTATCATTCTGACAACTGTATTATCATTCCAACAACTGTATTATCATTCCAACAACTGTGTTAACTCATTCTGACAACTGTATTATCGTTCCAACAACTGTATTGTCATTCTGACAACTGTATTATCATTCCAACTGTATTATCATTCTGACAACTGTATTATCATTCCAACAACTGTTTATTATCATTCGCCCAACTGTTATCATTCCAACAACTGTTATTATCATTCCAACAAGTGTATTATCATTCCAACAACTGTATTATCATTCTGACAACTGTATTATCATTCCAACAACTGTATTATCATTCCAACAAATGTTATCATTCCAACAACTGTATTATCATTCCAACTTAACTGTATTATCATTCCGACAACTGTATTATCATTCTGACAACTGTATTATCATTCCAACAACTGTATTATCATTAAAGCAACTGTATTATCATTCCAACAACTGTATTATCATTCCAACAACTGTATTATCATTCCGACAACTGTATTGTATTCGACAACTTGTATTATCATTCCAACAACTGTATTATCATTCTGACAACTGTATTATCATTCCAACAACTGTATTATCATTCTGACAACTGTAGTATCATTTATTAACTGTATTATCATTCTGACAACTGTATTATCATTCCAACAACTGTATTATCATTCTGTTAACAGCTGTATTATCATTCCAACAAGTGTATTATCATTGTTAACTGTATTATCATTCTGACAACTGTATTATCATTCCAACAACTGTATTATCATTCCAACAAATGTATTATCATTCCAACAACTGTAATATCATTCCAACAACTGTATTATCGACTGACAACTATATTATGATTCCAACAACTGTATTATCATTCTGACAACTGTATTATCATTCCAACAACTGTATTATCATTCCAACAACTGTATTATCATTCTGACAACTGTATTATCATTCCAACAACTGTATTATCATTCTGACAACTGTCTTATCATTCTGACAACTCATTATCATTCGACAACTGTATATCATTCGACAACTGTATTATCATTCTGACAATCATTATCATTCCAAATAACTGTGACATTATCATTCCGACAACAAGCTAATATTCCAACAACTGTATTATCATTCCAACAACTGTATTATCATTCTGACAACTGCGCTTATCTGACAACTGTATTATTTGTCTTCTGACAATCATTATCATTCCAACAACTGTATTAGTCGCCTCTGACAAACTTATTATCATTCCGACAACTGTATTATCATTCTACAACTGTATTATCATTCCAACAACTTGTATTATCATTCCAACAACTGTATTATCAATTTGACAACTTGTATTATCATTCCAACAACTGTATTATCATTCTGACAACTGTTATCATTCCAACAACCTGTACTATCATTCCAACAACTGTATTATCATTCGACAACTTATTGATTGCCCCATTAGACTGTATTATCATTCCAACAACTGTATTATCATTCCGACAACTGTATTATCATTCTGACAACTGTATTATCATTCCAACAACTGTATTATCATTCTGACAACTGTATTATCATTCTGACAACTATATTATCATTCTGACAACTGTATTATCATTCCAACAACTGTATTATCATTCCGACAACTGTATTATCATTCCGACAACTGTATTATCATTCTGACAACTGTATTATCATTCCGACAACTGTATTATCTTTCCAACAACTGTATTATCATTCTACACCTGTATTATCATTCTGACAACTGTATTATCATTCTGACAACGTGCTATCTTTTCCAACAACTGTATTATTCATCTAACAACTGTATTGCAGCAATTCCGACAACTGTATTATCATTCCAATAACTGTATTATCATTCCGACAACTGTATTATCATTCTGACAACTGTATTATCATTTGACAACTTTGTTACTGTCTGACAAATGTATTATCATTCTGACAACTGTATTATCATTCCAACAACTGTATTATCATTCTTGGACAACCGTATTATCATTCTGACAACTGCATTATCATTCCAACAACTGTATTATCATTCCAACAACTGTATTATCATTCCAACAACTGTATTATCATTCTGACAACTGTATTATCATTCTGACAACTGTATTATCATTCCAACAAATTGTATGATTATTCCAACAACTGTAATATCATTCCAACAACTGTATTATCATTCTGACAACTGGTATTATCATTCTGACAACTGTATTACTTGGCTCCACAACTGTATTATCATTCCAACAACTGTATTATCATTCCAACAACTGTACATTTTGTCCCAACAACTGTATTATCATTCTGACAACTGTATTATCATTCTGACAACTATATTATCATTCCAACAACTGCTTATCATTCTGACAACTGTATTATCATTCCGACAACTGTACATCATTCTGATAAATTGCATTATCATTCTGACAACTGTATTATCATTCCAACAATCATAATATCATTCTGACAACTTGTATTATCATTCCAACAACTGTATTATCATTTGACAACTGTATTATCATTCCATCAACTGTATTATCATTCCAACAACTATATTATCATTCCAACAACTGTATTATCATTCCAACAACTGTATTATCATTCTGACAAATATATTATCATTCCAACAATCCTATTATCATTCCAACAACTGTATTATCATTCCGACAACTGCATTATCATTCTGACAACTGTATTATCATTCCGACAACTGTATTATCATTCCGACAACTGTATTATCATTCCAACAACTGTATTATCATTCCGACAACTGCATTATCATTCCGACAACTGGTATTATCATTCCGACAACTGTATTATCATTCCAACAACTGCATTATCATTCTGACAACTGTATTATCATTCCAACAACTGTATTATCATTCTGACAACCTGTATTATCATTCCAACAACTGTATTATCATTCCCTGACAACTGTATTATCATTCTGACAACTTGTATTATCATTCCGACAACTGTATTATCATCCTGACACACAATCATATTATCATTCCAACAACTGTATTATCATTCCAACAACTGTATTATCATTCTGACAACTGTATTATCATTCAACAATCATGGTTTATCAATATTCCAATAACTTGTATTATCATTCTGACAACTGTATTATCATTCCGACAACTGTATTATCATTCTGACAACTGTATTATCATTCCAACAACTGCATTATCATTCCAACAACTGTGTATTATCATTCTCATAACTGTATTGTCATTCCAACAACTGCATTATCATTCTGACAACTCGTATTATCATTCCAACAACTGTATTATCATTCCAACAACTGTATTAATTGTCTTTCTGACAACTGTATTATCATTCCAACAACTGGTATTATCATTCCCAGCCAACTGTATTATCATTCCAACAACTGTATTATCATTCGACAACTTGTATTACATTACACTTCTGACAACTGTATTATCATTCTGGTAAAATCTGCATTATCATTCCAACAACTGTATTACTCGTTCCAACAACTGTATTATCATTCCAACAACTGCATATCATTCTGACAACTGTATTATCATTCTGACAACTATATTATCATTCCAACAACTGTATTATCATTCTGACAACCGTATTATCATTCCGACAACTGTATTATCATTCTGACAACTGTATTATCATTCCAACAACTGTATTATCATTCCAACAACTGTATTATCATTCCAACAACTGTATTATCATTCTGATGAATCGGTATTATCAATCAACAACTGTATTATCATTCTCGACAACTGTATTATCATTCCAACAACTGTATTATCATTCCGACAACTGTATTATCATTCCAACAACTGTATTATCATTCTGACAATCATTATCATTCCAACAACTGTATTACTATTCCAACAACTGTATTATCATTCTGACAACTGTATTATCATTCTGACAACTATATTATCATTCCAACAACTGTATTATCATTCCAACAACTGTATTATCATTCCAACAACTGGTGGATTATCAGCCCCAACAACTGTATTATCATTCTGACAACTTGTATTATCATTCCGACAACTGTATTAGTTATCATTCTGACAACTGTATTATCATTCCAACAACTGTATTATCATTCTGACAACTGTATTATCATTCTGACAACTGTATTATCATTCCAACAACTGTATTATCATTCCAAACAACTGTATTATCATTTCCACAACTTGTATTATCATTCTGATAACTGTATTATCATTCTGACAACTGTATTATCATTCCAACAACTGCATTATCATTCTGACAACTTGTATTATCATTCTGACAACTGTATTATCATTCTGACAACTGTATTATCATTCCGACAACTGTATTATCATTCCAACAACTTAGTATTATCATTCCAACAACTGTATTATCATTCTGACAACTATATTATCATTCCAACAACTGTATTATCATTCTGACAACTGTATTATCATTCACAACTGTATTATCATTCTGACAACTGTATTATCATTCCGACAATTGCATATCATTCTGACAACTGTATTATCATTCCAACAACTGCATTATCATTCCAACAACTGTATTATCATTCTGACAACTGTATTATCATTCCAACAATCGTATTATCATTCCAACAACTGCATTATCAGATTCATTAACCGTATTATCATTCCAACAACTGTATTATCATTCCAACAACTGTATTATCATTCAACAAATTGCATATCATTCCTGACAATATTATCATTCCAACAATCATTGTATTATTTATCTGGACAACTGTATTATCATCTGGACAACTGTATTATCTATTCATAACTGTATTATCATTCGATAACTGTTTTATCATTCCAAACAACTGTATTATCATTCCAAGTAACTGTATTACCGCTTTTAATCATTATCATTCAACAACTGTATTATCATTCCAACAACTGTATTATCATTCTGACAACTATATTATCATTCCAACAATCGTATTATCATTCCAACAACTGTATTATTTACCCTACAATCAAAGGTCATTTGACAACTGTATTATCATTCCATAACTGTATTATCATTCGACAACTGGGGATGCATTTATTCCGACAACTGTATTATCATTCCAACAACTGTATTATCATTCTGACAATCCGACACACCTAAACAATCCGTATTATCATTCTGAGAAATCCTATTATCATTCTGACAACTATATTACTCATTCCAACAACTGTATTATCATTCCAACAACTGTATTATCATTCCTACAACTGTATTATCATTCGATAAATCAAAATACTTGCCCGACAACTGTATTATCATTCCGACAACTGTATTATCATTCCAACAACTGTATTATCATTCCGACAACTGTATTATCATTCTGACAACTGTATTATCATTCCATAACGCTAATATCATTCCTACAGTCTTGTATTATCATTCCACACAACCGTATTATCATTCTGACAACTGTATTATCATTCCAACAACTGTATTATCATTCTGACAACTGTATTATCATTCCAACAACTGTATTATCATTCTATAACTGTATTATCATTCCAACAACTCGTATTATCATTTGACAACTGTATTATCATTCCGACAACTGCATTATCATTCTGACAACTGTATTATCATTCACCAACAACTGTATTATCATTCTGACAACTGTATTATCATTCCTGACAACTGTATTATCATTCCGACAACTGTATTATCATTCCAAATATCTGTATTATCATTCTGACAACTGTATTATCATTCCAACAACTGTATTATCATTCAACAACTGTATTATCATTCCATGGTCCACATCGTTCACAACTGTATTATCATTCTTTGACAACTGTATTATCATTCCAACAACTGTATTATCATTCTGACAACTGTATTATCATTCCAACAACTGCATTATCATTCTGGACAACTGTATTATCATTCCAACAACTGTATTATCATTCGACAACTGTATTATCATTCCGACAACTGTATTATCATTCTGACAACTGTATTATCATCTGGACAACTGTATTATCTTTCCAACAACTGTATTATCATTCCAACAACTGTATTATCATTCTGACAACTGTATTATCATTCTGACAACTGTATTATCATTCCAACAACTGTATTATCATTCCAACAACTGTATTATCATTCCAACAACTGTATTATCATTCTGACAACTGTATTATCATTCCAACAACTGTATTATCATTCCGACAACTGTATTATCATTCCAACAACTGTATTATCATTCTGACAACTGTATTATCATTCCAACAACTGTATTATCATTCTGACAACTGTATTATCATTCCAACAACTGTATTATCATTCCGACAACTGTATTATCATTCCAACAACTGTATTATCATTCCAACAACTGTATTATCATTCCGACAACTGTATTATCATTCTGACAACTGTATTATCTGCTCCTGTGACTAGTAATTGTTTTCTATTATAAAGACATTCTTCATAACTCTCCAGACGTATTCAACCTTATTCATTTATTCATTTTTTAAAATTTTTTTTTGGTACCGTGTTTATTTTTAACCACAGATGTACACCAGTGTCCGGTCTGGTTCTGGTGGAAAGACGGTTACTGTAATTGCACAACGCGACTTTCTGTATCAAATTACAATATGGGCAGTGGTTCGTTGTTGCAATAGACGTCTTGAAGACCAGCTTTTGTGTCGAGATCATCACGACCAGTAAAAGCGGCCCGAAAGCGTCAACACAGCGGGTACCGTTTCGACATCATCGCAGTGGGATTCGTTCTCGAACCAGCGAGTGACCGAACCAGCCGGCCAGCCGGGTGCCTGTGTCACAATTGTTGCCTTCACGACCGTCGACGAGAACAAGCGTCACAACCAGTCAGTCCCGGGCAAAAGAGTGTCAAAAAGATGCTACGAGACATCCTAGAGAAAGTATCTGACGAAAGCAGAAATAAAGTTCTACATGTAGAGTATAAATGGCAATTGTGGCAATGACAATTAGATGGTACTTCCCGCCGAGAAAAGAAAAAAAAAACGAGAAAATTGTATTTAAATTTTGTCAACTTTTAAAATGCCATAATTTTGATATATTTGAGATAACCCATTCAAATTCTTTTAAATGGTAAAAGCGTGTACCTTAACATACAATCGCTTACACTTATTTTCAAATACATGACGGAAAGTACATTCTGAAATCATTCGGTTCACACTCCACCCAAGTCTATTGAACAGGTTAAGAGGCTCATCCCTTGTTCCCTGTTTAGGATGTGGTTTCCGGCTTTCTCTTTTCCAATCTTCTCACTTAGTTTTTTATTTTCAATTCGAGTAGATAGATCTATCTATCGCCCGGTTCACACTCCACCCTCGTCTATTGAACAGGTGAAGAGGTTCATCACTTGTTCCCTGTTTAGGATGTGGTTTCCGGCTTTCTCTTTTCCAATCTTTTCACTAGCACATAGCCCCCTGCACATCAATGGCGTTACCGTCTTGCTCGGGGTGATATGATTTAAAAAATATATTTATTTCTAAACCAATGAGAATCCATCTCATTTTTCTTCTGTACCTAAACTCATCTCAGTAGTTAGAAAACCTTTTTTTTTTGTCTCTATTTTTCAGACACTTTGTTACAGTTAACAAATTTGGGACATGTCATCCTCATCATTCTTCTGCTGGCCCACATTTCCTTTGTTTCAAATCTGTACCTCATCTTTGAAGATATTGTCTAGGATATTTCTCCCTATAGGAGAAAAATTGCAGTACTTTTTTCTTTGATTCTAACTAAAGTTTTCTGCTTGTTGCTCAGCTTTTGGAAGGCATCTTTGATTGTCTCAACCTTCATTTGGATTACAATTTCTCACATTCCATCCATTTCCATTAAAATATTTTTCAGATATTTAAATTTTTGTCAGCGAATCAATTATGAGATAAATAAAAGCCTTGCCAGGATTCGTCATTGGCGGCCATAATCTCAACAATATCCGATACTCGGATGACACAGTGCTGATAGAAGGCACGAACAGGAAAATGCACGACCTTTTACAGATGTTAACAAAAAGAAAAAAAATTGAAAAGAAAGGACTGAGCATCAAGAAAACTGAATGTATAGTCATCAGAAGAAAGAGGAGACCAATATGCCGACTGCAAGTTTGAATATCTAAAATAAAAGAAATAATAACATTCAAATACTTGGAAAGTGTTTTGACAGAGGATGAAAAATGTGACACGGAGATCCAAAGACGCATTGGCATGGCTAAATATGCATTTCAAAAGCTAGCCAGAGTACTGACAGACAGGAAAATCTCATAAGAAACAAAGAAAAGAGTGCTGGATTGCTACGTGATATATGTCCTTCTGCATGGAAGTGAATGCTGGACGATCTCATCAAAGATGAAGAAGAGGCTTGAAGCAACAGAAATGAAGTTTTACTAAAGGATGCTGAGGATACCACGGACAGAGCACATGGGCAACGATGAGGCGTTGGAAAGGATGCAAACGAGAAGAAAACTGATAATAAATACCAGAAAGAGACAAATGAGGTTCCTTGGACACGTAATGAGGAAGGAAGGCCTGGAGAACTTGATATTCACAAGTCGAATAAATGGAAGAACAGACAGGAAAAAGCAGCGCGTGGGTTAGGTCTGAGTAAATGGTTGACGGACGGGGATTGGAAGAGATACCAAGAGAAAAAAAATTATTGAGAGCCAAAAGGAACAGAGACAAGTAGAACTTCATGGTCGCCTACGTCTTGAAGAGACACGACACATGAAGAAGTATTTGTTTTATCTTGGTGTCCCAGATGCGTAATTGCTTTTTAGGCAGATCCTTTCTACTAACAATTATACATTTTGCAATCTTTCCGTTAACGTTAGTCCTTTCTTCTTGCTTTTCTTCACTACTTTCTGTAGGAAGTTTTTGTAGTTTTAATAATATACCTTATAATATTAAAATTGTGGTCCCAAATAAATATTGTTAAGACGTTTAAATTTCTCAGAATCACCTCATTGTATATGCTGAACAGATCCGGTGAGAAGAGACATACTTGTCATATAAGCCTTTTATTTTTGTATATTTTATGAACTTATCTTTCCAAATATGTTAAGGTTGATAAGGACTTACAAGGGGAGTCGTGTGTACGTTGTATCGAACTCATTTGCATAATCTTACATTCCTCAAATGGAATGACTATATAGAATCCATTGCCAAATCTGCTACTATGAAAGTCGGCTCCCTGTGCAGGGCCCGGAAATTTTTCCCACCTGAAACTATTCTGCACATATACAAATCTACCATCCGCCCGTGTATTGAATATTGCTGCCATATCTGGTCGGGTGCCCCTACTGCTCTCCTTGGGCTTCTTGACAAAATACAAAGGAGGATCTGTAACGTGGTTGATACTGACTTGGCAGACCGGCTGCAGCCGCTCTCTCACCGGCGTGATGTGGCTTCCCTGTGCCTCTTCTACAAGTACTTTCATGGCTTCTGCTCCGATGAGCGTAGATCACTGGTGCCGCCTAAGCACGAATTTACACGAGATACTAGATTAGCAACTAGGTCCCACCCTTTTACAGTTAAACAAATAAGATGTAACCGTAAATTCTACTCCAACAGCTTCTTTTCTCGCGCTTCCCGCCTGTGGAACTCCCTTCCACAAGTCTGCTTTCCCGACAGTTACAATCTCCAGGTGTTTAAATGTAGGGTCAATAGACACCTCCTATCACACTAACTCCCAACTATTCTCAGAACACTCTCATCTACCCAACCCTCATTCTCGGTATCCTTACCCGCCTATCATCCACCCTCTGACATTTCCTATATTTAATCAGCCTTTCTCCACTCTACGTAGCCCCCTGCGCAGTAGTGGCAGTGACATGCCTTGCTCGGGGTGAAACGCTTATAAAAAAAAAACATATATAGTAGCTGTTAAGATTGACAAAAGAAATCATGTATTCCCCCAAAATATAAACTTTTTTTTCAAATTTAAAGTGGATCTATATTCTTATTAGTTAAATTGAACATACACATAGATTTTTCGGTCTTCTCTTATGTATAAACAACAAACGTATTGTTCCTTACATTTAAATAAAATCATTTTCACAAAAAATGATCTAACCTTGCCTGATGACGAGTTAGAAATATCGAAACATAGACATTTCCGTATCGCAATCTAATTTTAATTAAAAAATGAAATTTAATTAATTGCATTATGCTCTACAATATTTAGTGTATTGAGCACTTTTAAAAAAAGTAAATGCCGGAGAAATTGCAATTGTAAAACGGTTGGTTTTCTTCACCTAGATACGATTGAACTCTCTGGAGAAGAAAATTTTGAAAACAGTTCCCACTTCGGCTATAATGCGTGACTCTTCAGAAATGAATTGAGTCCTCTCGGTGACTGGCGTCTTTATACACTGCTTATATACAAGACGTTAAAATTTCCCTTCTCTGATGCCATGCACCGATAGTTTAGGGAGTAGAGACTCCGACTGACACCAAATCGGTCGAGCTAATGAGCTGTGATACAGCGAAACGGGCTTGTATGTGGATGACTTATATATATATATATATATATATATATATAACAAGTGAATAAGGAACGAAGAAAAATTTACAACATCCAAAACATTAATTTCAAACAGTGCTCGATATATGATAGAGAGCTCTGAATATTTATTATATTTTAGAACATGTACAGTTATATATATATATATATATATATATATATATATATGTGTATATATCCACTACAGATTGTACATTTTGTTTCGACATTGGTAGGGGATATAGTTGATTCATGAAAGTGTGTTTTATGACCGCCTGGCTACCCTTTACACCTCCTTATTCTCCCTCTCTAATAAAATTAAAGAATAAACATCCCACACACAACTTCCAAATATAAGAAAAGATGTCTTCCATTCCTTTCCACACCACCTGATAAGACATTGGAAGCCCGATGTCGAAACAAAATGTACAATTTGTAGTGGATATATATTTATTTTACTAAACGCATTGTGAGAGCCTTCAAGACCTAACCATATACCTAATATACACAACGCTTCAAGCAAATTACAAAACTTTAATATATATATACAACCACTCACGCTCATAGGGAGAACGACAATTGCGAGACAGTGTCGGCTCAGTTCATTCTCTTTACTACCAGTTATTAAGCTTTACCACCATTTATGACAGCTTTTGCTACGTATTCACTTTTGAATAGTGTCTTGGTCTTATTAATTTATTTGAAATTGAAAAATAATATGCTTTGGCATTTGTTCACCCAAGAAAAGAACTACTTCAGTCTGACAGGGGTAAAGAGAATTTATATATTTAATTGTTTTTGTTGGTTTTGTCAGTGCATAATGAGTGAAAAATATTTGCCAAATGATATTCTATTATTGAAATCGGTAATGAGTGGGGGAAAAAAAAACAAAACGAAACTTAACGAAAAATGTTTGAATCTGCCGATGCAAACCCAGAAATATTCACACAATTTGATTAATTCTTGTTTGTTTCAAATAGCAATTAGTTGTCATAACGTAAAAGTAAAGTATAACAAAAACGCAAATTAAAAATAAAACAATGGGGGAAAAAACGTCCATCGCAAAGAATAGAATGATCATAAAAATTTCATAATTTTTGTCACGAGCCAAAATTTGCAGAAGGTGAAATTATAAAAAATGCATAAACACAAAACTGCGCCCAGCAACGGCAAATTTCATTAAAAATAAAGAGGAATAAAAACAATGTTTTATGAATTTTTAGGAAAGGGTAGAAATACGAAACAGACAATTGTTTGATGAACCGTATAATAAAAATACTTGTCAAATTATTATTGTCACGTAAATTTTCAACAATAATAAAAGTGATAAAAAGTCTATTACTTTTAACCCATTTATTCAATGGCGTCGTACACACGTACATTTCTTCGTATTTAAATATAAAAAAAATAACCCTAAGTATAGCGGGTTGGTCTTTTAGTACACGAAGCTGACAAAAAGCTAACAGTAAATCTTATGGTATATCGGCACTGTTAAGTTCGCTAGTGTGCCGCCATAATGGCTCGCGTTTGGGTAACGGCTGCCTGGCTATGATAACACCCGATGTAAATATTTATACTTAAATCAATTCAAATTAAAATGCTGTAATACCGCTCTTCATATTTAATCGCAGACATTCTGACACCAATTGCCGAAATTTATTTCTGTAAATATTTTTCCTTTGAAATTCTAAGGAAGGATTTCCGCTCAGAGTAAGATCTGTGGCTAATATCGCCTTTCACTCTGCTTCATTACTTTTCTCTCTCTCCCCAATCTCTCTCTCTCTCATTCTGTCTGTCTGTCTGTCTTTCTGGCTCTCTCTCTCTCTCTCTTGATTTGGTTTAGTTTGTTGTGTTTTGTTTTATGGCATATCAACACCTCAATGGGTCATTTAATGCTGACGAGATTTTTACAATAGATTTGTATGAAAAGAATATACTTTCTTTGTAAAGTGGGTTTCGTTGAGAGTATTGCTGTTAATATTTTTTTCCTTCACGTATTTTTGTTGGTAAGATTTTTCATTCAAAAACGTATTTTTGTTGGTAACATTTTTCATTCAAAAACGTATTTTCGTTGGTAACATTTTTCATTCAAAAACGTATTTTCGTTGGTAACATTTTTCATTCAAAAACGTATTTTCGTTGGTAACATTTTTCATACAAAAACGTATTTTCGTTGGTAACATTTTTCATTCAAAAACGTATTTTTGTTGGTAACATTTTTCATTCAAAAACGTATTTTCGTTGGTAACATTTTTCATTCAAAAACGTATTTTCGTTGGTAACATTTTTCATTCAAAAACGTATTTTCGTTGGTAACATTTTTCCTTCAAAAACGTTTTGTTGGTAACATTTTTCATTGAAAAATGTTTGGTTGGTAAATACTCCCATAGCATTTTGAACTCGGTTTGGGGGTTAACTATTTACCCATAGGTGGGACCCTAACAG
The DNA here is from genome assembly GCA_037127315.1 of Ascarosepion bandense. NCBI lineage: Eukaryota > Metazoa > Mollusca > Cephalopoda > Sepiida > Sepiidae > Ascarosepion > Ascarosepion bandense. The sequence goes on along the minus strand of JBBBDQ010000795.1, from coordinate 1,909,259 downwards.
TTGCTACGACTCCGTGTCAGGGTGGACCTGGGAACAACAGCAATTAAGAGGTGGTTCCATGATCCTTACAACCTCTTAATCAGAGGCCTTGCTGCCGGATGCAGTTTACGGTCATACCCAGGAACCTCTCCCTTGAAGATTACCAACTGAATAAAACAACGTGAAATGTAATTTGCCTATTTTTTTTTAATTCAAAAATTTCGCTTAACTCAGTAAATATTCAAATTGGAATCTGGATTCTCTTCGTCCTGGTAAGACATTTTATTTTAGTATAGTTATTGAAATATATTCGCATGAATCACTTACATTTTATACTCCATCCTGAATATTTAATTATAGACATTCGGACACCAATTTCCGAAATTTATTTCTTTAAATATTTTTCCTTTGAAGCTCTAAGAAAGGATTCTCACTCAGAGTAGGATATCTGGCTAATACTCCCTTTCACTCTATGTCATTACTTTTCTCTCTTCTACCCCCCTCTCTCTCTCTCTCTCTCTCTTAAATATTATCAGCTGAAGCAAACAGCGTGATATGTCAGTCAGTCAGTTAAGTGCCATACGTGATACACGCTTGGGCGATCATGTCTCGAAAGAGACATGACTGACTGGGCAGAAGATTATCCCGCAGTAGGTTGCCATTGCTTTCTGCGGTAAACTGTTTGCCATCCAAGGCTATAGAACCTAATCTGTCCTATTATTTGACTCATAACTAGATGGGGGAAGTGATGTACTATATTATTATGTAGTAATTATTGGGGGATCAGTTTATTACTTCAAAACAATAGGAAATCGATCCCCCTCTTTATACCCAATAGAAGCCTTAATCATGTTTTCAACTATTATATTCAGTCAGTTAAGTGCCTTACGTGATACACGCTTAGGCGATCATGTCTCGAAAGAGACATGACTGACTGGTCAGAAGATTATCCCGCAGTAGGTTGCCATTGCTTTCTGCGGTAGACTGATTGCTGACCAAGGCTATAGAACCCAATCTGTCCTATTATTTAACCCATAACTCGAGGGAAGAGACGGATTAATACCTTTCCCAAGGGTATTTGCGTAAGTGAATGCACTGAATTCAGCTGAAATTCGAACTCAGCTCCCCGATTTCTCGTTCCGAGCCGATATTCAATGCACCACAACACACATCCGTGATATGAAATTTGCCTAAACATTTTTTTAATTAAAAAAAATGTTACTTAACTTAGTAAATATTCAAATTGGAAGCTGGATTCTCTGCGTTTCTGGTAAGACTTTTATGGAATCTTTGTCTTTATTAACGTTAATTTTGGGGGGAATTCTTTAATAGCTTAGTTATTGAAATATATTCGCATGAGTTAGTTACATTTTATACTCCATCCTGAATATTTAATTGAAGACATTGAGACCCAATGGTCGAAATTTATAACATTTTCCGTTTTGCTTTTGAATTTCTAAGGAATAATTCTCGCTCTGTCTTCTCTCTGCATCCAAACCCCCTCTCTCTCTCTCCCTCTCTCTCTCTTGTTAATATATAGATTAGCTATAACCCCCTTTTTTTCAATAGAACTTCTGTCCGCTTGAAGATTACTAACTGATTAGAAAAATTGGAATGTAGTTCACCTAATTTATTTTTAATTAAAAATTCACCTATCTCCGTAAATATTCAATTTTGAAGCTAGATTCTCTGTGTAAAAATATCTATGAGGATTTTTACTAAGCCGTAACTTAATAACCACATTCTCTCGCTCCCAAACACCCTGCAGGAGAGAGACTAGCGTAATTCCCTTCCGGTAGTCACAGGTTGCTATACAACTTAAAATAATTTTCTTTTCACAAGAAACTTACTGTCGGTGACCAAACTGGCTACCTCACTTTAAGGTTTTGTAAGGATATTGGAAACCCGGTAGGACGAAAAACAAGACCTAGAGAAAGGGTGGAATAACTCTTTAAGAACCAACTGCCAGCCGGCTAGAGGTGGTGTCTCGAGAAATCACCGTGGAGAAATGAATGGAAATCCACTCTACTATTACTTCCACTAAAAATCATGGCCTTTACAAATCAATATATATATCAATATATAGATATATATATGTTTAAATCAATATATAGATATATACAAATCAATATATAGATCCCAAAGGCGTAAAGGATGTTAATTCCGAAAGAATTAACTTCTGGCCTTACACGGTCTTACATGGGTAACATGTAGTATCCAGCAATTGTTAGCACCAATGGCATAAAATGACACACAATTTTTGGAGCTGGTCCCCTCACCCGGAAAGGAACAACACTATCGAAAAATGTCACCGGACCGGGACCGTTATCTTGCGAGTTTTAACAAGAAGAAATAAATAATTAATCTAAGGATATGGAACATCAAAACGCTGTATAACTGTGGACAGATGGAGAAAGTCAGACTGAAGTTGAACAAATTGAATATAAATATTCTAATAATATGCGACACTAGGTCACCCAACAGCAAATATTTCAACAGTGATAACCGCAGGACTATAAATTCAGAAGGTAAAAATATTGAAAATGGGGTCGGCTTAATATTGGACCGATACATAATGAATTGTTTTCTGGGGTACTGCCAATTATTCGAAAGAGTCATCGTGGTCATACTGAAAGGAAACCTCTTTAACATTGTGGTTATAGTGGTGTATGCACCGACAACAGAAAGCACTGAAGAGGAAATATAATCTTTCTTTTCTATACTGGGCAATGCCAAGTCTCAGTGTAAAGCACAAATTAAAATTATCATGGGAAATCAGAATGAAAATTTAGTAAAATGAGAAAAAGTAAAATAGTTGGCAACTTTGGATTAGAAGACTGCAATAACAGGTGAGAAAAATGGGCTCAATAGTTCACGGCGAACTATCAGATAATAATCAATATCTGGTTTCAAGAACACCGAAGACGATTATGGACATAGAGAAGGCCAAGAGGTGACACGAAACTTCTTCATGTGCCGTTTGATTTCAGAATTTAGGTGATCAGGGACTTCGTCTTAGATCTGTCTCATGTCAATCTCAATATTTTTCTTGGTATCTCTGGCTTACTGCCATATCACGTTCAATAAACCGGTTCTGGCTCGAACACCGAAGTTAAGCAACGTTGAGCCTGGTCAGTACTTAGATGGATGACCGCTTGGGAATACCAGGTGCTATAATTGTTTAATGACGGATGTGCGTTTTGTGTGCAGTGGATATCGGCTCGGAAAACGAAATCGGTGAGCCGAGTTCGAATTCCAGTTGAATACCCTGCATTTACTTAAGCACTGGTACCCCTGGGAAAGGTATTAATCCGTCACTTCCCTTAGTTATGGGTTAAATAACAGGGTAGGACTTGGGGACCCTGCCCTAAAAAAAGGCAAATCACAATAATTTTTGATACTCAAAAAAGAAAAAGTATTTCTAGACACAAAAACTTATATAAAAACAACAATAAATTGTTGAAAAGAAAAAGGTATTACTAGCAATAAATTAATGAAATTTAGTTGGCAATAAATGACTCGCCGAGGTTGATACGCCATAAAAACAAACTAACCAAACAAGAATTTTCTAAGCCCCGCTCGGTCAACCCTCTGCTCAAACCTAACATGTAAGTCTCTCGCTGCTTTCCCTGTCTCTCCTTTTTTTATCCGACCTGTGAGTATTAAAATCTCCATGCCTTCATCCCTTATTACGTGTCACAGGAACTTCATTTGTCACTTCCTGATATTAAGTATGAGTTTTCTTTTCATTTGCTTCCTTTCCAACACCTCATCGTTACACATTCGCTCTGTCCATGATATTCTCAGCATCCTCCTGTAAAACCACATTTCTGTTGTCTCAAGCCTCTCTTTCATCTTTGATGAGATCGTCCAGCATTCACTTCCATACAGAAAGACAGATATCACAAAACAATCCAGCACTCTTTTCTTTGTTTCGAATGAGATTTTCCTGTCTCTCAATAATCTGGTTAGCTTCTGAAATGCATCTTTAGCCATGCCAATGTGTCTGTGAATCATCATGCCGTAAATTCCATCCTCTGTCAAAACACTTTATTAAAATAATCGATAACATAACCATAAACAGGTGAGTCAGGCATGCAGTTGTTTATTGTAAAACTTATACAAGTGCCGAATTTGGAAGCGACAACCTCCCCGTTATATATAAACTAGGCTGGATGATGCATAGTGCCGTCCACAGACTGCAATACAAATGACTCGTGAATGACCTCAAACTGCAGGACACATTCACGGAAAAAAGTTTACTAGGGACAAATTGGAAAAGGAAAACCCCTAAATGGGACGCACAAAGGAAGCGTTGGTGACATCAGCAAACGACGTCATCTCCAAGTGGATCACAGATAACACTCTTGATATGATGCAAAAGAGACAGAAAACAATGCCAAGTCATGGAATGGAATACAGGAAACTTAAAAAAAAATAAAAATAAAAATAAAACGAAGGTCGCCTTGAATGGGCATGACTACAAATCCTACTGCACGAACGCGGGTGCACCCCGGGGCACTAGTCTAGACCCGATGACAATCCTAATCTTCATAAATGATCTCCCAAACGTGATCAAATCCCAAGTAGGAATCTACGCAGATGACACTACAATTTACTCTCGTGTCAGTAAGAAATTCGGCGAGCTGGACAAACATAACTTCTCTACTGATCTTGAGAAGGACCGACACTCAGTGGTTGCACATATAGAAATCAACCATCCGTCCGGGCATAGAAAAATGCTGCCATATATGGTCAGGCGCCCATGCTGTTCATCTCAGTGTTCTCAACAGGCTCCAAAGAAGAATCTGTAATGTGATAGGTCCCGATTTGACAGCTCGACACCAGCCACTTTCTAACCGGCGTGGTGTGGCTTCCCTTTGTCTATTGCAAAAATATTTTCAAGGCTTCTGCTCCGACGAACTTAAGTCAGTGGTGCCGCTATAAATGAATTTACTCGTGCAATCAGACTGGTAACAAGGTCCCACCTATTTACAGTTAGATCAACCAAATACAGGCGACAATTCTACTCCTGCAGCTTCTTTTCTCGCACTTCCTGCCTGTGGAACTCCCTTCCATATACTTGCTCTACTGACGGCTACAACCTATAGGAATTTAAATGCAATGTCAATACCCATCTCTTATCCACTTGACTCCAGTCCTTTCTATATCACCCTGTATATTTTGTTCTTTTCCTTTCTCTGTATCTTTGCAACTGTCTTCAAAACTGTGCTACCATTCTTCTGTTGCCCTTTCCCTGACACCCCCTGTAACTGGCCTGTCTTTCTCCTCACTCTCCTCCTGTCTAAACTTTTACTCTTATGTAGCCCCCTGCGCATCAGTGGCGATACCGCCTTGCTTGGGGTGAAAATTTATACTATTTACATTATTCGGACTATTCTCTTCATCTTTGTTGTCATTTTAACAACGTTTCGGCCGCTGTACGATCCGGCCTTCATCTGGTGCTAGTGAATATAGACGTTGGTAAGTTCTAGTAACTTAATATAAATAGTTGGGAGTTCAATACCAAGCTACAGCAGTGTTGAAAAGTAACTTAGAGAGTAAGGTTAAAGGGAGATAACTCATGACTACCAAAAGGGTATTCGTACAAGAAATGAGAATAATATACCCCAGTGATCGTAATAAAGGGTTCGGTTCGAAATACTTAGGAGTTGGAAAAAGCAGTTGCGAGCAACGGACCAAAACTTGTGAAAATGACAGTGAATAAGTTTACAATAGTCTGAATAAACTAAATAGTGAAAATTATTTCTTGTAGGAGAACTACTGGCAAAACATTTTTCAAAACAACCAACACCAATACGTTTTATAATATACAAACTTCTTCATTCTATGCGCCGTGTCCCTTCAAGACGTAGGCGATAATGGCGTTCCACATCTTCCTATCACTTTTCGCTCCACATAACCGTTTTCCTGTTATCCCACACAAACCCCGTCCCACAAGCAATTTGCTCAAGTCCAGCAAGTATATCATGCTTCGCTTTCCCTTGTCTCTCTTCCCATGGGTATCAGGTTCTCTAAGTCCTCTTTCCTCATTCTTCTTCTTTGTGCCCTGTCCATTCAGGACGGAGGCGATCATGGCCTTCTACTTTTCCCTATTCCTGGTGGCTCTGTGCACGCTTTCTCCTGTTACACTACGCAACCACCATACTGTCATCCACCTGCTCAAGCCCATAAATCTAGAATATAAATGTATCGAAACTAGTGTGGCTAGAAAATGAGGGATCAGTTTATATATTGATTATAATATAGAATTGATCCCCCATTTTATACCCGAATTGTAATTTCTTATAAACAGTTGGCAAATATATTCTTCTATGTGCCCTGTCTTTTCATGATGTATGCGATCATGGCTTTCCGCGTTTCTCTATCTCTGGTGGCTCTGAGCAGGTTTTCTCCTGTTACACCGTGCAATGCTCGTCCTGTGATCCACCTGATTAGGTCCTTCAAATATGTTACACGTTGCTTTCTGTGTCTCTTTTTCCTTCTGCCTGGCCTGTTAGTTTCTCCAGGCCCTCCTTCCTCATTGCGTGTCTCAGATGTCTCTTCCTGATGTTCAGTATTAATTTTTTTTGTTTCCATCATTTCCAAGACCTCATAATTGCTCCCATTCTCGATCCATGAGATTCGCAGCATCTTTCTGTAGAACCACATTTCAGTTGCTTCAAGTTTTTCCTTCATCTTTGATGGTATTGTCCAGCATTCACTTTTGAAGAACTGACAACACATAGCAATCTAGTACTCTCTTTGTTTTTAGCAAAATTGTCCTGTTTCTTAATACCTTACTCAACTTCTGGAATGCTTCCTTCGCCATGCCAATTCGTCTTCGGATCTCTGTGTCGCACTTTCCGTCTTCTGTTATAACGCTTCTCAGGTATTTAAATTATTGTACCTGCTTGATTCTGGTATCCCCGACCGGTATTTGGCCTTTTGGGCTGACTTTTTTACTTATTTATGGCCATGCATTCAGTTTTCGTGCAGTTTATTTCTAGTCCTTTCTTGTTACTTTCTTCTACTACTATTTGTTGGAGGTCTTGTAGTTTCCTTTCTGTGTCTGCTCTCAGTACGGTATCATCTGCTTACCTTAGGTTGTTTAAATTGTGGCCTCCGATTACGAATCCAGGTATAACTTCTAGGATCCTCAAAATATTCTCGCTGTACAAGTTGAACAGATTCGGTGAAAAGACGCATCCTTGTCTTACGCCCCTTTCTATCTTTGTATATCTACTCAATTCATTACATGTCCGTATGCAAGCAGTTTGCTGCCAATAAAGATTCTTTATTACTCTCAAGTCTTTTCCACATATGTCCAGCCTGCCGAGCATCTCCATCAATTCTTTGTGGCATATTTTGTCAAACGCCTTCGCATAATCAATAAAGCACAGGTATAAGTCCTTATTCATTTGTATTGCCCTTTCGGAGAGCATCCTAATCATAAATATGACATTCCTTTTTCCAGTCTCTTTAACGAAACCACACTGTTCTTGTCCTCTCTCTGGCCTGATTCTGCTTCTCGCTCAATTCATCAGGATTCGGACGATCAGTTTTGTTATATGGCTCATTAAACTGATGGCTGTGTGGAGTTCGCACTCGTTTGCTCTTGGCTTCTTAGGTAGTGCTATGAAGATAGACTTGCTGAGATCAACTGGTATAACCCCACTATTATAAATTTCAGTTATTTTTTCAGTAAATCTTTCTATACCAAATTCTTTTAGGACTATCAGCAGCTCTATGACTATGCCATCTTGCCCCGCTGCTTTGTTTCTATTCAGTTTGGCTACTGCAGATTCCATTTCAGACTTTAACATTTCCGGTCCGTCCTCATCTTTGCATAATATTGATTGCTCTCGCTTGTCATGGAAATTTATATATTCTTCACATCGTTAGAGTCTTTCCTCTTTCTCCAAAATAATTGTTCCATCCTTAGATTTTAGACATCCTGTTGAAGAGCAGGTTTTTTGTCCCATCAGTTCTTTTATTTCTTTATGCATGTCTGCTTTATTATTCCTGCTCAATCTCTCTACTTCTGCACATTTGGCATTGAACCATTCCTCTTTAGCCTGTCTGCATTTTATGCTTAATTCCTTGTGTAGTTCCTTGAACTCCGTTCCATGTTTTGATACAACTTTCTGCCTACTTTGAATCATGTCCAGAATCTCTTCCGTCATCCACTCGTTTTTCTTTCAGAGCCCAATTTCTTTTGGAGCACTGTTATGTCAGTATTGCTTCCTTTAGCGAGTCCCATTTTGAGTGTCCTTTCCTAGTTTGTTCTTCGTATTTGGTTTTCACGTTGTTAGTGTATTCTTTCTGTAGTTGAGGTCATTGAGTGCGTTTTATATAAGTTTTGGTGCTGCATTAGGCTTCTTTAATCTCCGGAGTTTCATTTTAATTTGCAGATGACTGGGACGTGGTTGCTTCCACAGTCAGCACCTGGATAGGCTTTGCTTTGAACCACTGCATTTCTGAATCTGCTGTTAATGTTTATGCAGTCTATCTGTTTTTTGTGTCACCTCCTGGGCTTCTTCATGTCTTCATGTCATGGATGTTCTTGAAACCAGGTGTTAGTTTTTACCTGATCATTTGCCATGCACCATTGCACCCATTTTTCTCCTTGTTCGTTGCGGATACCTAAACCAAAGTTTCAAGTTGTCATACCTTCCTTCTCCTTGCCTACTTTGGCATTCAAATCTCCCATGATGATCCTGATTTCTTGGCTTTTACCTTGAGCCTTGGCCTTCTCTAGAGTGGAGTAAAATGTTTTTATTTTTTCCTCGGTGCTTTGTGTTCTTGGTGCATATATGACTACAGTTGCTATGTTGAACGGTCTCCCTTTCAGTTTGACTAGGAGAACTCTTTCGGAGAACTGACAGTATCCCAAAACACATTTCTTCATTTCTTTGTCCAGTATTAAGCCGACTCCTTTTTCATTATTTTTGCCTCCGGCGTATATTATCCTATGGTTGTCGCTGTTGAAGTCGCTATTATTTGGCCATCGGGTTTCGCATATTCCCCGAATATTGATTTTTAGTCTGTTCATTTCCTGCTTGACATTCTCTAGTTGTCCGCAGCTGTTTAACGTCCTGACGTTCCAGGTCCCCAAGGTAATCGTTTCTTACATTTCCGAAAACCTTTTTTTGATGTTAAATATAAATTTCCGTTTCGTGTTCATCCTCTCCCAACCTTTCTCGTTGTTCTCGTGTTCTGTCCATGGCGCCCACCGACGAGAAATAGACCCTTCCTCTGAATATATACAATTTATCTG